>JADGJF010000734.1:0-15604 GCA_027596845.1 Quaeritorhiza haematococci | reverse complement strand
CCCCCACACACACACACAATACATACATCACGTATCGTCCACGACCCATCCGCAACCATCCCCGCATCCAAAAACCTTAAAATATACACCAGCCCGATCGCCTTTGCGAATGCTTGCCAGTACGGACTCGGCCCCGTAAAAACGATGGGGAAGAGGATGACTAGGGCGACGACGAAGAGGGTTGAGAGGAGGCGGGGGATGGATTTGAGGCGGAGGAGGGAGAGGTGGAGGCAGGGGAATGTTGCTGTGTTTTTTTGCGGATGGATGAAGGGAAACGGTGGTAGATCAGATCAGATCAGATTGGTGAGTGAACTTTGAAAACATATCTTTCATGATGAATGAGACGGGAAAGGGAGGAAGGATTACAGGTACGAACCTAGACCCAACAGGATCGTTGGGATGGATATTTCGGCGATAGGAGCTGGTAGTTTGCCCATCTTGGATTCGCGGGTGTGTGCAGAGAACTGGCTATTAGATTGGCAAATTATCAAGATTTTTTATCGCTTGCACACATCCTGTGGCAGTGTTTGCCCGATGCAAGTAAATTAGTAGTTGCCAGGTTCGTATCCCATGCGGTTCAAAGCGTTTTCTGACACCCAAGACATTTGCCGACGCTATCGGTCGAGATCATGCGAGTTGGTGCCAGGTTCGTATCCCGCATGGTCAGCTGCGCGGTCAATACAAACTTCCAAACCCGCGAGAGACCCTGCCTTTATCGTAAACATGCATAATTTTCAAAACTCCTCTACTTCTTTATTTACACCATCTCTTTGACGTCTACAAAACCTCCCAACAACTCATCAACACTGACTCGGCACACTAAACCCCTTCCTCGAAGTCATCAACCCATTATCCTTCCTCACCTCCCGTGTCTCAAACCTAACCACAACCTGCCACTGTCCACTCCCCGCCCCCGCCCCCACATCCACCTCAATCTCCGTCTTCCCACTAAACTCAGGCTTCTCAACACCCTTATGCAACCAAGTGATATGGTACACTTCCCCATCAACGCGCTCGTTCTCGGGACGGAGGTGTGCGAGGGGAATGAGGTCTAGGGTGATGGAGGCTTTTTGGGTTTGTTTGTTGCAGGTGACGTTGATGGCGTCGATGAAGGAGACGCGTTTGAGGAATTCGAGCCACATGCCTTCTTTGCAGACTGTGTTGATATTGATATGGTGGGGGGGATGGGAGGTGAGAAGGGAAGGAAGGAAAGGCGGGATTGGGCATGTCAGCACGGGTGTCGATTGAATGGATGTCGGAGAAGCTGGTGCGAGAAGAGTATGATACTGACCAGAACAGAATTCGACTGAAGACATGTTACGCATGATACACCCTTCGTTAGTCGGGCGGTATGATTTTCGTCCATTTAGAGCCCATGTCGGGTAGGCCGAAATGAAGTTGTTATCCATATCTACCCCCCAAAAAAAAGAGCGGGAAACGACGGGAGGGATATGAAGTTCAGCATATGTAAGCCATAAAAAACGTACAGGTCACAAACTTGGAGGAGACTCACGATATTTAGGTTCAGCATCATACTCGTGCAGAGTCAGCGAACACAGTTGCCGAATAGGAGCGGTCGCATTTGCAGGGATTCCTTGCCGGATTTCCAAAACGTGTTCACCGGCGGTGAGTCCTGTTGCTTCGTCTCCCCACTGTGACCAAATCAAACGTTCAGATATACCCAAAAGTCAGCATTAGCCTCCATCCAAATCCAAATCAAAATGATCAAAGTGCAGAAACGGTCATTTGGAATCAAAACCCATTCAAACCACACAACTAACTCACATCAAAGAAAGCCCTATCAAGATTGCCCGTCGTCTTCCACGGCAAGGGTTTCCCATCCAAAAAGACTTCCAGGGCACCATCAATCTCGACACCCGACGCGGTCATGCGGAGGTACCACCTCTGATAGGACCCATCGGATTTGAATCTGAAGGTACGACCGCCTTTGGCAAGGTCGTGCCATGGGTAGGCGCTGATTTGGATTTTGGAGCGTTCCTGGGGACAAGAACCGGGTTTGTAAAGAGAGCAGAGTGGTAAAAGTGTTAGTCACCTGAGTTCGGGGTTCGAATGGTGCGCTGTTTGGAAAAACAGTGATGGGTGGGATGACATACTTCTCTGATGTTTTCGGGTTCGGAGAGCCAGTGCTTCCATGGGAGTGAGGAGAGGGAGGAAGCGGTGTTGTACCCGAAATATGCAAAACCGCCGTCGTATCTAAGCAAAAGGTTCGCCGAACGGTTGTGGATGAGATGGTTAGGATCGGCGACAAGAATGATATTGGGGGACTATTTGATTTTAAATAGGAACTTACTCTTCACCGACTTGGATAAAGTTGTGGCCCAATTCGTGTCTTGTTAAGAAAGGAAAGCGGAAAGGGGGGGAGAGGAGGGGATGTTAAGATCAGGGTTGACTTTTGATCCTTTTCGTGACTGGCAAAATGAATATTCAATGGAGCAGTACCGGAGTACAACAGTTCCGCTCGTCGGGGATCTAGAGAAACGTGAAGGATCCAATTCGGTGAGTGTCGAGTGCCTTTTCAAAGTAATGAATAGAAATCACTCCACTTACCGTGTGGAAATGGTGAATTCACCGCCAAGACCACCATAGTAATCGTCATTGCCAATCAATGAAGGGAAGTCGCATGCATATTGGCCTGTTGACCGACAAGCCTCCCTGGCAGCGGCCGGTTTAGAGCTGAAACGCAAATGTTGATGGACTGTTAGATGCTGGTCCAGAGCTAGTCCCATCCCGAACAAATTCACTTCCTTTTCACTTTTGACTTACCAGTACACACCCCGCAGTTCGGTACCATCTCTGTACAGTCCGAACGCGGTATCTTTTGCACGACCTCCAACACCGATACCGTGGGATACCGAAGGGCGATAGACGGCCCAGATGTTGAAAAGCGGTCGAGGGCTATGCAGATTTGAAAGTGGTTGTGAGTTTGCAGAAAGTGACAAGTCATTAAACCCCTTCCCATCACCATCATATCATACCTGGCGAATGTTGTGCTCGTCCACATGTCATTGGTAAGCCTGCGGATGTCTTCAAAGAACCTGTCACGTTCTGCCAATGTGTAGCCATCACCCTTTGAGGAATCCAACACGGTATATGATATCAGAAATTCGTTCAGACACATAGGACCATCTGCTGAAACCCAATGCCACTGAGACATACCATGAAGACGACGTCGATGCGGTTTTCAGGCGGACCACTGTCGATGATTTTGACCTGAAAGAATCGAGCAAAGTATCAGGATTTGGTTCAAAACTTGAGCGGGCTGAAGTAGAAAGAAGTAGAACGAGGCAACGGTATTTAGTAACTTACCACTTCATCTTTCAGTGCTTCGGCTTCCTCGGTTTCTTCAACTCCGGCGCTTCTCTCGTCCGACGCAACCGGGTTGGTATATCCAGGGGTTTGGTCCTCAGAAGCAGTAATGCCGGCAGGGCAATTTTCATCCAAAGCGTTCCACGCATGGGCTTCTGTCAAACCAACAATGTCCACGATCTGGAGGGCCTCTTCGTTTTCCCCGTGTGTCCCTTCCTCGTCATGGTGATGATGGTCGACAACGGCAGGGTACTTGTTGACGATAACCTTTGGGGCACCAATTTCGGCAGACAGCAGGCGATGTTGTTGTGCGGGGCCGGCCTTTTTTCGTTCAACAAGTTCGGTTAATAAGACTGCCACAGTGGTTGGAAAAGAGTGTGTCGAGATGCGATAAATACCTCCAAAAATGTGCAAGAACCGTCGGCGTTGGCACGCAAAACCTTTACACCAAAGAAGGTGTCTATGGCGGAATCGAGCTGCAAAGGGATTTGTTGTGTTGGGCGAGCCGAGGTTTGTCTGTAGGGAATGGATTCATTCGTTCATTCACTTGACTTCGTTCATTCACTTGACTTCAGAACCGGAGTGCCTGTAGTCTACAGCAACGAGTGCGAAGAGGTCTTACCGGATGCACAGGACAGCGACGGAGACTGTGGCCCAGAGGGCGCTCTGTGATTGAAACTTCATGGTTTCCCTGTTCGTTAGGAACAAGATACAGAAGCTACAACTGCAAAAGGAACACCCGTCTTAAGAACCAAGAACTTCCTTCTCTTCCTATCCTTCTACGGTATTTACACCCTTCACATTCAGCTTCACATTCACACCTTTACAGCCAACCAAGTAACAGTTGTTATCTAAGAACAGATCCACATTTGTTTGTTTACTTTTCACAGGGAGAGAGAGAGACCAAGCAACACGAAAATCCACTCAAACAAAACATTTTTTCATGCAGAAGCAAACCACCATCTGGCGCATCTCGCGTCTTCGTCGAGTCGAGGGTTCAAACTTTACAACCTGCACCGCGCTTCATACACAACTCTCCCCAAACGCCGCCCGTCTCTTCGTCCACGTCGCGTCAGCAAACACAAAGTACGCATACGCCGTGTAAGCGACGAGCAACGTCCCCGCTTGAACCCCAATGACGAAAGGTGTCGCCTTGGAGTAATCGAGGGACCCGCAAAGCCATAGTGCTGTAAGCACGCATGAATAATGGATGGATGGAGATAATGTTAGAAGAAACGTATAAGAAAGACACTCTGGAAACAATGACCTGACTTGAGAAAACAAATCATCACAGTAGGTACTTACACATATACAGTAATATTGGCGAACTCGACCCCAAAGCGAAAATCATCACACTCAACAAGTTCCGCCTACAGAACTCGACAAACCCCAACCGGACCGTCTCAACACAACTATACATGGTCCCGCACACCCTGCATTTCGAAGTGTCCATCGGTTCCGGCTGATTTAACCATGTGTTGAAACATGAAGCATGTACATAGCGGAAGGAGGTGTTGGTGCACGCACATGGAACCGTTAGGAGCTGCTGCTGTTTGCTTCCATCATCATCGCGCTGCCTGATGGACGGGGTTGTTTCGTCTGCTTCGGCGGTTTGGTTGGGTACTGTTGAAGTTGAATCTTCTTCGTCCCAGCAGATGAAACACCGGTGCGCTTGAACCTCCTCCCATCCTGAAGTTTCGGGTATTTTGTCCATATTTACTTTGTTGCAGCTGAAGCGTTTCCGCGGTGCGCATTGTGATTTTTATATTGAGTGGTTTTTGGGGGTTACAGACAAACGTTTCTATTTTTGGAGTGTGGTGGTCTATTTTGGTAATTTAGTCAACAGGGTTTTGATTTGAATCCAATCTTGGACTCGTGACGCAGAGTGAACATTTTACAACCAAATTCTAACATCTACTAGATAATCACTAAATAATTATCAGAGAGAAGACTTGGATGAAATCAGGCTTCGAAGGAAGACGGGGATGGATGGATCTCCAAGTTGATGTCGGCGAGTTCCTAAAATCTTTTTTGCCAAATAATCATAAACATATCGTGCCTTTGAGAAATGTGAGATTGAAATATCGACTGACTGACGCAGAAGACGAGGACCAGGCCAAAGGGGGAGAAACGGTAGGATTCCCGTCTTGAAGCCTTACAGCATGCATTGAAGGTCATTGCGGGATCTAGAGAGCATGTAGGATCTTGAGAAGCATCAAAGGACCGAAAAGAAGGAGGGTTTACAAAGTCGGAAAAGACGAAAGATGTGCAGATCATGCATAATCCATCGCTCTCGAAGACTCTTGGATCCGTTGGAAGATGAAACGTCAGAGCTTGGAGCGTCTTTGGAGGAGTTGCGAAGAAGTGGATGGTAGGAAAACAACAAACAGCAGGCAAGAGTAGATTTCCTGAAAGCTTGGCACTGCTCAAGCTCGGTGGAGGCTTCAACGTCTCAACAGGGGATTGAGATGTGTGAGTGTAGGCCGGATCCGTGCAGCGCATTGAAATGGGGAAGAGAAGACTTCGGAGGAAGTCGGGAGGCTTTGAGAAAAGACGGATGGGATGGAGCTCCAAGTTGACGGTGGGTGGTTTCTGAAATCTGGATCCGAGCGACGAGGCTTCGGTTCCTTTATTGAGGGTGATTGAGTGAAGACGCTGATGGTAGCCAATGGTGATCTCAAGATTCTCAACCGTAAATCCTTCTCAAGGAACTTCAGCGGCGTGATGCTGGATGTGATGTAGATATCTATTCAGATTATTCGCTTTATGTATTTCATTAAGTCCATTATTAAATTCATTATCATGTTTCTTTGTAAACGTCCATAAAACATTAATTCTCAATAAACTTGTTTTTGCTCGCCGTAACTTCATTCAAACAATAAACCGTATCCTCAAGCAACCCATCCCACAACGCCTCAACCAACCTCATCTGAACCTCAACCCTCGAATCCCCCAAATCCAACCACGAATCCCTCTCATCATCCTTCACCTCTTTAATCAACATTGCGTCCAAATTTTCCCCATGTTGTTCAGAGTACCCACTCCATTGACGCAAAAAGTCACATACTTTGTCGACAACGGCTTGGCGTGTTAGGGGGGATGGTTGGATGTGCGGGCATGCGCGGAGTTTGTTGTGTGGGGTGCGGGATTTGTCGAAGGGGCGGAAGATTTGGGAGAGGGCTTCGTTGATGCTGTCAAAGATGAGGGTGTTTTGGATGCGGCGGTCGCTGGATTCGACGCGGGCGTTCATGCTTTCTAGTACTTCCCGTGAGAGAAGAGGGGCTGACGAGTATCTCCCTGTTGAGGACGTGGGCGCCGGCATCGAATCGAGGAATGTCAGTGCGAAGTTTACAAATTGCTCTGATCCCTTCAGCAGTTCCTCTGATTTGATGACTAGTGCGGGGGTCGTCGGAGAGTCCAATGATGCCTTTCCGTCTGTTTGAACTGTTTTTTGTTCCGTATGAACATTGTCCTGTGCAACGGCGACGGTAGCGGTGGTTGAGGAATTGAAGTCTTCAACAACGTTCGAAGGTATCTCTTGTGCGGTCGTTGAATCATTTGCATGGTGAATGCTAGATCCCTCAGCAACTTCTTGTAGTGCACTCACAGCCCCTGCACTTATCATCTTCTGGTTCTGGCCTGAGAAAGTATCAGCCAACAGATCCTTCAGTATCATGTCGGTGATATCATCCACCAAGGAGTTCGAAGGATCCCCAGCTGCTTTCGGCGGATGTTGCTCCGATAGTTGAGTCTGTGGCGACGTGGAGCTTTCCAGTGGTGCCAGAGGTTCTTGGAGCCGCGGCTGGGAGATTTCTTCCGTCGAGCTGGATGCAGACTTTTCATCGACGATTCGAGGCTTTCCAAACACATCAGGTCGAACCTTTGACATGACTGGAACCCATATAAAACGAATGCCTCGTAAGTAAATTATGCAACGTAATCATTACGCAGAAGCTAGACCACAAATCCCAAAAAAAAACCAAAGAGGTAGTTGCACTCACCATCCACAGCCTCCTCAACCTCCTCCTCCAAAATCCGTTCCGCAATCACATCCGCCTCATCAGAAGAGTACCGCATCAAATCCAACAACCCAACCTCCACTTCCTCAACTTCTACCACTTCATCCCCTCCCAACAAATCAATCTCATGCAAGATATCATCGCCTTCATCTTCAATGACCGTATCCCCACCGCCCACTTCTTCGCCGTAGTCGGTGAAACTGGTAAAACTGCGGATATCGAGAATGCAGTGCCTGTCGGAGAGGACGTCGGGACCTTTGTCGTCTGGAATGATCGTTGGGATCGTGTTTTGTGGGGGCTGTGTTGCGCCTTTGCCGAATTCGGCTTCGACAGGTTGATTAGGCATGGTATCCAGAACCTCATTTGAGGGATCAACGAGTCGGGCGAGTTTTTCAAGCTCCTTGTGTTGTTCGTCATTCAGGTTGTCCACAAACGCGCCATCACTATCCTTCAAGGTCGTCGGCATCTTGTCATCTGAAACGCCGACCTCCTGACCGACCTTTGCAACTTCGAGACCCTCCATATGCATAGGAGCGCTTTCATCAGCGAGTTTTGGTTCTGAATCTTCACGCCTAATATCCACAGGTTTCGTTTCTTCAACGATGCCGGTAAGAAGAGTCTGCACAAGACCCAGGTCGTTGGCATGTTCGGCTTCGAGAGTGAATGGTCCTGACTCGTCGATACCAGCCTCAGGGAGCGACATCACAGTGGGTTCGGTAGGAACTTCCCCATACTGATTCTGAGCAAGCTGTTCTGAGATGGTCACATCCTTGATGACCGTCAAACCATCTTCTACTTTGGGCTCACTAGATTTGACGATCGGATCCGCTGTTCCAACCTCCACCATGTCCTTCGTTTTCATCTCTTGTTCGTGACTGTCTTGATGATGGTCAGAGACTTCGAAAGCATCGGAAACGCTGGATAGACTCTGGTCGTGTGGCTCTTCGTCAACTGTGGCACCAACACCGCCAACTTCCGGTTCCGCTCTCTCGACATCCACCATGTCCTCCGCCTTCGTGTCTTGTTCGCGACTATCTTCATGATGGTCAGAGATTTCTAAAGCATCGAGAACGCTGGGTGGACTCTGGTCGCGTGGCTCTTGGTCAGCCGTGTCACCAATATCTCCGATTTCCGCATCCGCTCTTTCAACCTCCACCTCCTTCGTCTTCACGTTCTGTTCGCCACCATCATCAACATGGTCAGAGACTTCGAGAGCATCGAGAACGCTGGGTGGACTCTGGTCGCGTGGCTCTTCGTCAACTGCCGACCCAACTGTCCCACCAGCAACATCAACTTTTGGATCCGCCTTTTCAACCTCCACCATGTCTTCCGTCTTCGTGTCTTGTTCGCGAATATCGTCATGACGATTAGAGACATCGAAAGCATCGAGAACGCTGGGCGGACTGCTGTGGTCGCGTAGCTCTTCGTCAACATTTCCACCAACATCTCCCATTTTTGGATCTCGCCTTCCAGGGTCCGTCACGTTTTCCGTCTTCATATCTTGTTCCCGTACATATTGATGATGGTCAGAGGGAGCATCGAGGACGCTAGGGACGGGCGGACTACTGTGGTCGCGTGGCTCTTCCTCAACCACCCGACCAACATTTCCGACCTCTGCCTTGACCGTGTGATCCACTTCCATCACCGCAAGAGGGGTTTCGGAAGGTGACTCCTGATCCGGCATCGAATTTTCAACACCGAATATATGGTCTTCCGCAGGTGAAACCTCCCCCTCATCTACAATCTCCTCAATGATATCACTGATGTCACCCATCGCGGCATCGTCAACGACTTCAACGGTAGCAGGGGCCAATGCCGTGTGATCGTGATCCATCTTGTTATCGTCCGATTGCGCCATACGGTTGTCAGCAAGATGTGTTTCTGCGACCCCGGCACTGGGTTCTCGAACCGCATCCGGTCGTTCAACGTCAGAATCCTGCATAACAACTTCTTCATCTGTAATGACCTCCTCTGTGATGACCTCCTCTGGAATATCGCTGACATCAGGAACGGCACCGGAAGTCGGTACATTCGCAACCACATCCGATGCTACCGGTTTTTCGTCCTTTACAGTTGGTTCGTGTAATACCATCGGGGCCTTTTCTTCGACTATCGCCACGCTCGAGGAGATTTCATTCGCACCTTTATTCGACTCTTCTTCAAAATCATCGAAATCGTCGTCGTAGCCGCCTAGAGCTGGACTTCCCAAAGACTGTGCAACGGGCTCTTCGCCCTTCGGCTCATCAACGCGCGACGGTTCCGGTGCAGCATTTTCGACGGATTTGGCGACATCTACGACAGTGTTGGTAACCGCGACCACCAGCGGGGAGCTTTGATCTTCTTCTTCTTCAACTTCCACAGATATCTCTTCTTCGATCACATCGTCCTCAACTATTTCTGGGACAGACTGCTTTTCAGGTGAAATCGATTCATGCGATGGTATTTGTGGTGACGTGACGGACGCAGATGGTGGCATCGATTCAGAGCCCTTCGTTTCGACAGTCTCATCAGGCAAAGGTCCTTGGACGACGGACTCAGCGACGGACTTCGGAGCAAATGAAACGTCCTCAGAGACCAGAGAAGGTTTGTTATCGTCTGGAACCCCGACTTGCAGAGAAGTCTCACCCGATCCGATTTGTTCAGAAATCTCCTCCTGTATTTCCTCGTCCACCTCCTCAGCAACATGGTCCACCACCGACTTTTCGACAACGGGAAGTGGCGCTTCATTTGGTGACGGCTCCTGAACCTTTTCGACGGCCAAGAGTTCTTTCAGCGAAGCGATGCTAGCCCGTTTCAAGTCACCCTCGATGTTCCCTTCGCCATCCAGCCCCAGATGCGAATCGTGCGATTCAAACGATGTTGAGTAAATCTCTTCATCGACAACGATATCTTCGGCAATGTCTGAGATCGAGCCCTGTTGCTTACTAAGCCGCACCGCGTCATCGTGGGTGTTTTCCACGTGCGCGAGCGACATGTTCTGAACGATGGATGAGATCGAAGACACATCACGCCGACCACCTGCGATATCAGCTTCGACACCGGTTTGATGTGCAGTTGCGACTTCTGGACGATCTTCGTCGACATCCAAGTTCAGAGAAATCGAAGATATGGAAGGGAGGGCACCGCGTTCGATGCGCACAGGAGACAGGTTTTCCTGCGCCGCCGTTGCTTTCTGCACGTGTTCTCGTTCGCGCGGCTCGTCTGTTTTCGTCGCAGGCTCTGCATCGACAACCTTGTCTGAAGCAGTAGGTGCTTCCAATCCCTTCATCTTCTTCAAGTTTGAGGAAGACACAGTCGCAACTGAGCTTGCCGGCAGTTGTGCACCTAGAGCAAGGGCATCGCTCTGGCTGAGGTCAAGAAGCTGGCTTTCGGAATCCTCTAACTCCGCGATTTCCACCTCGAGGTCTTCGAGTTCCTTCTTCAACTGCTTTTCAATATTCTTTAATTCGGTCTTTTGCTTTTTCTCTCTGAGCATTTGAGCTGTCTTCTTTTTTTCGGCGATCCGACGCTTTAGCGCTTCAATACTCATCTGCAGTTGTATTCGGTCAACCGAATCTGAAATACATTTCATGGAAGTTTAGCAAGTAAAAAAAAATATGTGAATGCCAAAACCAAATGTAACATGTTTTCAAGGCTTACTCACCCTCACGCAAGATCTGGCTCCTCTCCGTAAAACTTGCATTGGTCTCGAAGTCTTCGAACGTGTCTTCATATTCGCGGCCGTTTTCTTTTCCGATGCGCAAATTATTCGGTGCGACAATATGAGAGACACCCTCCGAATCCAACGCAACGTCCACTCTTGCAGATGATATCTGGACACTCGGGACAATATCAGCTGCAGAATCATCGAGATGCAAATCCTCCAAGATGCTTGCACTCTTTTCAAATTCTTCTGGAACAGCATCAGCCAACGCCTTTGCAGCATCGGCTTCACTGTCCGCGATCTGCATACTGATTTCCGAGACAGAACTTGCATAGGATTGACGAAGTTCTTCTTCTGCACCAATTGACTCGACGATGGATTGCAAACTCTCTTGTTTTTCGTCTCTCGGGAGGCTTATATCCGTTTCGAGCGCTTGAGGCAGGGAAGAAATCGAATCTCGTCCCAATGCGGCAATGTCTTCTTCGATAATCTCTGACACATTTTCCTGATCAAAGTCAATTGCTAATGAGCTCGAGGCCACAGGTTGGATCGTATCTTGATGGGCCGGTGAAGCAGACGCCGATTTGCTCTTCCTTCGTCGTCTGGCTGCATCCTTCTTCGTGTTCTTCTTCCTCTTCGGTGTAGAGCCAGCACTGCTATACTTCACTTCAACAGCATCGGCAACGTCGGCGACAGGAGGACGCTGGCGCATTGGTGACGAAGTGGCGCTCTTCGCCTTCCCTGGAGTCATCATCTGCTCCAACCGTTTCTCCAACATCCGCTTCTCCCTCTTCAACCGATTGACACTTTCGATCGATTCTTGTTTTCGGCGAAGTAGTTCTTCAGCGATCTCGCGGGCTTTTTCCATGCGCTCCTGCTCCTTTGCCAGACGTTTTCTTTCAGCAAGGGTTTTTTGGTTCAGCTTCTGCAGTGTGTTGACCAACTGGCTGATAGACAACAATGACGACGACGATTCGGATGGCGATTGTGAGGTAGCAGAGAGCCGAGCCGGTGTCGGAGTGACTGAACCTGCTCCAGCAAAGCTCGATATATCATCCTCATACGCAACATCTTTCTGACGACTTGAACCAACCCCATTAACGTTGGAACGTTCGGCTTTCACAACAGGTGCTGCAACAACAGATGATGGCACTTCCGTGCGACTAGCGCGGGGGGTAAGTTCCTTTTCGAAGCTCAGACCCTCCTCCTCGATGACCTCATCCACATTAGAGACTGTCGTAGCAGTCCCGGCGTGCTCTGAGATTGCTTCTTCCACCATAGACAGCAAGTCCTTCCCCCCCCGTGCTTCCGAGACAACGTCATTCCCGATTTCAATCGCCTCGGCAACCGAAGTCCCATCTTGGTGTGTTCTAGATGCAAAAATCTCCTCAGCAACATCTTCAAACGACTGTTCATCATACTTGGCGTTTTGCAAAGATTGTTCTTCAAGCGGGGCGGGTATGGAAGAAATCGAATCCATGAACTCCTGCTGAATCGCCACTGAGCCGTTTTGGTTCACTGTTTCGCGACCCCGACTCGACTGGCTGACTCCATCCGCAATAACCTCATTGACAAGATCGTCAAACACGAACGAGGTTTGGACACCTTCGTCTATGCCCCGAGACTGAACTGCCACAGCTGCTGTCTCGAGGTTCATTTGCGGTCGTGGTTGCCGCGTTGCGTTGCGCACGGCAGCTAAATGCTGCTGATAATAATTCCTGTCAGCATCACGTTGAAGCAATATAACGCGTTCCTGTGAGAGAGAGGATGTAGCGGATGAGAATCCGAGTATCACGAACGCAAACCAAAGGGGCACATACATCTAGTGTCGGAAATCTTGAACCTTTTCCACTACTCTCCACACCCAAACAAGAAAAAAACCCATGCATACCAGATTCTCCTTCGACCGGAAATCTCCATCTTTCTGCAACTCGATATAAGCCGCAGCAGCCGCATCCTCCCGCCTAACCCCAGACCTCTCAATCTCCCTCTGCTTCTCCTGCAACATCCGATATTTCTCTTGTCGCCACATAGCAAGGTCTGCTTCGTGCTTCGCGTCACTTGATCGAATTTGCATAAGTATCGCCGTCTCGTGTTGGTTCACATCCAAACCCGATAAATCAAGGAGATCCGGAGGAGGGGGGGCATAGGATGATGACGGGCCTTCGGCGAGTTGTATGTCAGCAAATCTTGGGGCAGGTGCACTTGCTGGATTTGATTGAACATTGGTGTCCAAGTGCCCGGGCGCTGCGGTATGAGTTATGCTGGGGTCACTGACGACGCTGTGCTCTTCTTTGCGCTTGTCACTGCTCCCTTTCGGCATGTCTGTCAATATTTCTTCTTGTATCGACGCGCCTGAAGCATCCGCAAGAAACTGCAAAGCGAATAGCGAAAAGGGAGACAAAAGACGATGCATCAGAATACAGCATGATACGAGGCAAGGTCCGCAGATACAATAACCAATGGCCAGTCTAAACTCACCTCATCAACCATGTCAAGCACGCCCCCATTCCCAGCCCCTTCCACGTTACTATAATTGCTCCCACCAACCCCCACGGACTCGATCCCCTCGCTCACCTCCTCCACAACCCGATTCACACCCCCACCCCCAATACTACTCAAACTATCCACCTTCAAAATATTCTCCTCAACCGAAACCGAAAGCGATGAAACCCCCCCTACTTGTCGTACTCGTGAACTTCTCCGGCTCCGACTTTGCGGATCAATAATATCAGACACCGAGTCAAAATCAGCAGTGTAGTCCTCTGCCGTCGCGAAGCTAGGGGTTTTGAGTGGCCCATCAGATCCTGGAGTTGAAGGCATCTTTGCTGCTGCTGCGGGTTGAGAGCGGGGGCCTTGATTCTGTGCCGATGGGGAGGTGGAGGAGGTGGTCTTGTTCAGTTCATGCTGTTCTCGTTGTCGACGAGCGTTTTCAAAATCGGCTTCGTGTTTGCGGCGTTGTTGGTTCAGTAGTTGTGCCATTCTGGTAGTCCCCAAACATCGCGAAAAGTCATCAAAACAATAAATCAGACATACATTGGTGAATATCTCATACCAACAGATTTAGCAACCATCAAGCAGGACAGGAAGAGGAGTTTACATACCTGATCTGCTCCTGTTGAGAATGCGCAACAGCCCGATAATGCTCCAATGCCGTAACCTGGAGAAGAGAATCTTGGACCGCATCGTGATAATCAAGCGAAAACTTCATCCTTTTTTTTTGCATTTGACGGAACGGGAAAAGATGAGTGATTTGTAATTTGAAGGAGCAGTCCCCCGAGTCCGAGGAAATTGTTGCGCTTATTGGAAGCCGTTTTCATTGAGAACGAAATTGAAATAAACGTCCAAGTGGCAAACTTACGTTTGGGACAACGTGTTCGGCGACAAACGTTGTTGACTATCGGAAAAGCCGACTCGACTTGTTCCAGCGGCATTACGGCGCGGTGATGCACTCGGACGCGGCCGACCCTGCTGAGATCGATGTGCGCGAAGGGGCGAAGAATCTACCCGTTGTGGACCGGCATCTTCACGAACTTCACCGGCAGCCCCAGAACTTCTCTTCTTGCTTCTTCTCCGCCCACCAGCAGCATCCCCAGCCTCCTCACCCCTCCCAACATCAGAATCCGTATCCCCCACTACACCCCTCTCATTTCCCGCACGATCCAGCCCTCTCACCTGAACAATCGCAACTCCCTGCCGCACTTCCTCATGATCCAAAATCGACTCCGCAACAGACACATCGAACGAAGAAGGACAATACGAAGAAGATTCCGCACCAAAATCAGCGGCGGTTATCTTCGTCTTCATGGTCCTCGACCCCGTCCCCTTCCCCTTATTTGCTTCTCCCACAGCCTCACTCAAACTCCCAAAATCCTCCTCAATTTCCATCGAAGTACTCTTCTCATTTTCCCTTTCTGTTCCCCCTTCCCCTCCCACTCTCTCATCCAAGATACTCGTCTCAACAAACGGATCCTCAATAACAGACTCATCACTGCCCACCCCACCCGAGGGTAGCAAACCGTTAGATTGCATTTTAGACGAGCGCACACCAGCACCAGACGAATCCTCAAACTTTTCAAAAGAGTCTGAGTAGTACATTAGGTTCTGCTCTTTTGCGTTTGAAGTGCGGTCAGACGAAGAGGGGTGTGAGTGGAGGATGGAGGATATGGAGTCGTTTGGGTTTGGGAGGGTGGAAGGTTTCGAGGGGTTCTCAACAACCGGGGTTGGTCGTGCGCGTGCATCGGGGACTTTCGGGGGTTGGGGTTCAACCACATCTGGTCTACGAGTGTTCCCCGAGCCCGATCTACCATCGTTCGAACCCAGAGTCGGTGCAGACAGCACAACCGCAGTCGCACCAAACCCAACATCAACACTCGTACCAACCCGTTGTTGCCGAGGCACGTCCAAGTTCACAGGCACCGCATTCGAAGTCGAAGTCAAAGTCGAAGCACCTGCCCCGGTCGAAGCCTTAGCCCCCACCTTCGGCAACGACAAACTTGACGCAGCAGGCGACACTGACTTTCCCCTAATCCTCCGTACAAACACGTTGATGACGTTGAGCGGATCACCTGCGGGCTGGTTTTGTGGTTGGGGAGGTTGCGAGGGTGGTTGGGGT
>JADGJF010000733.1:0-15608 GCA_027596845.1 Quaeritorhiza haematococci | reverse complement strand
GGGTGGCGGTGGACGTGGGGTGGGATCGGCAGCGGGCGGATCTGCCCCATCTGATATGCGCCGGTTCATTTCCACGCTCAAGTATGTGCGTGATGCTGCGAAATTACCCACCACCCTCCGAAACTTCGAAATCGTTTGGAAAGCTTGCTGGCAGAATTCAAGCACCCTTGACTTGGATGCTTTGAATACACTTATGATCACCCTCGCGCGACTTCCCTTCTCCGCCGATGTTCCCCCACCGCCGATCTACGAGCTTGCGAGTGCCGTCGAACATTACTTGCGACCACAACGGTTGAAGCACCAGAGGTGATTGTGGTTCATGTCGAGACCGTGATCAATGTCGCGCGGGTAAGTGTGGTGACCGCCTGTGTTCTCGAAAGGAAATGTGTGAGAGCGACAAACTACGTCTATGTCCATTGAACTCATCAAGCTATACTTTCCCCCCCTCAGCGCCTCTTGAAATTTTCATGGGATCTAGATGCTGTGGATGTCAAAAACTCTTTGGAACAAATCCTCAGCGAAGCCTCGGCGTCATTGCTCCCAAGGTTTCCTGACCATCGAAAAGCCCAATCGAAGATCAATGAAGTCTTCGAAGGGTTGGATAAACCGTGGGCTATCCGACTGTCCGTTACCAAGAAAGCCCAAACCACCCAATCTTCGGATATCGTAAAACCGGACGTTCCCGAAACCGCGTTGCACCAACAGTGGAAGAAAGCGACGATCGGATGGCTAAGCAATGTCGAACTGTTTCAGCCGTTCAAGATACCGCCGATGAAAGTCCCCGGACCGAAATCTTCAGGTATCTACTCCTCTCCAGATGAGTATCACGACATCATCATGCGAATCTGGGTCACCATGACGTTCGGGGACGGAAACAATGCCCTGAACCCTCTTTGCAAGCATCGCGACAACGATAGGGAATGTGGCCGTGTTCTGTGGCCTATCCACGACAAATCTTCTTCGTCATCTTTTTCGTTTGACTCGATGCGGTGTCGGTCGCCGGGATGTTCTGGGCGCGTTGTCCTGGTGTGCAGCAACAGTCGTCACAACTCTGGACTGTGCAGTTCATGCGCGAACGCGGCCAAAACAGGATTGCGTGGTCCCCCCGGTCCCAAAGCTTCCACGAACATATATGACGGGGTCGTCTCGCGTGTGACATTCGACGGCCGTGTTTTTATTGAGAACATTGCAAGTCGCAAACCCCCGCAAAAGGAGATCCATTGGAGGACTACGAGGCGGTTGCAGAGCCCGAACTTGATCGGTCTCGTCAAACTGCCCAGCTCTGGTGCCAGTTTGAGGGTGGATCAGCACATATTGTGGGGGGAAATCGTGAATCATAGTCCCAACACATACGAGGATCAATACCGAAAGGAGGGGCGTCTCGCGTGCTCCTTGCTCAATTTCAACGACAATCTTCAATTACAGCAGGAGCAAGATCAGCAGCATGGGTTAGGAGTTGAGGTGGATTTACACGCCATAGACCGTGTCGCCGTCATCGATTGCCAGACGTTCGTCCCAGAGCTCATTCCGGTCTTGAAGGCGCTTGAGATTCAGAAGCAGTCTCCTTTGCCATTCAACAATGGTGAACTTCTTAATCTGTCTCCTCGCAAACGCATAGAAAGTTCCGAAACGGCGCGTATTACGGAGCTGGACGGTGACAGTGATGACGATGATATTGATTTTGCTCCGGTCACACGGCTTTCCACACAGACCACATTATCATCGGGAGAAATTGAAACGCGCATCCTCAACATGATCACTCAAAGTCAACTCGACCCGATCATTCAGATTCGACGAAACCCTAAGAGCTTCGAGCAGTTGGTCCAGCAGTTTACCAGACTTGTGCAGCAAACCACTTTGGACCCGGGACAATTTGAAAGCTTCATAAGCGCGTTGCAACAACCGGTTAGCTTGACGCAAGGACCACCTGGCACTGGCAAATCGTATTGTAGTAAGATTTTGTTCCGATTCAAAAGCTGTCAAGTTAGCGTTGCAAGCTATGAATATATTGCAGTACCTTTTGTTTCAGAGATTCGCATTCGTTGAAAAAAACAATAAGCTCTACACAAAGATCTGGGATAGGGAGTTATGTGATCGGACGCAGCACCAAAGAATGCAAAAGTCAGCAATTATTGGAGCGTGAAGAAGCTCGATATGCACTCAAGATGATACAGGATTTCAATTACTCACCTTTGGCGCAAAAGTCTTTGAACAAAGGTGCTAGCTGAGGATCCCGCAAAACGTTCTCGAACGATTTGAGATTAAAAGCCAGCTGTTCAGACAGCTTTTGCCGTACCGTTTGGTCGCGGTATGAGATGTGTATCGGCATTGCGACAGAAGAAAGTTGCGATATGATTCCAATGAGGCAACCAATGTGTCCGGGGCCGAGGTATTTGTAGTAAGGTCTCCATTCCTTGTATACCAGTGGAACGACCATGATGAGAGGATAAATGAGTCCGAGAGTGACTGCGGAGGTCGTTTTCGGTATAAGATGGAGAAATATCGATGTTTTTCGGTCAGAAAGAGAAATAGGCTTTATGCGCAATGACTTTGAAAATGAAAAAGGAACTCCGAATGTGCCTGAAACCCATACCAAAAACAATGACGATATCATTTCGAATATGACTCTAGAGGCGATATGTTTTTGGAAACGCTCAAAGGTTGGTAATCAAGACTTTCTTTCAATGAGTTGGAATCACCAATGCGCTTGATTGTAATTACCGGGTCTCTGATTTTTTGCAACGCGATTACAAGCCAAATCCCCGCCAAAATGAGAGGGATGAGGACAATGGTCACATGGACTTGGAGTACGACGTCAGACATGCATTCCGAAATCCCCATTTGAAACTTTGAATGTTTCGCGATTCGTAGGAAGACGACGGCCACGACCGGTGGAAGGAAAATTATGAACTGAAGTACCAAAAGCAGGATAAAGAACACGCCTTCCCCAAGGTTTTGTTGCGGCTGATACCAATGTTTATGCGTCTGTTCTTGATCCTGGCGAAGCTTCTCGTTGCGGACACGATTAAATGCTGCCACTGGCTTTGACCTGCGGTTTTTGCGGGCGCTCAATGGGGCGATCTGGAAGGTTCTGAAATGTTCATCAGATGAAACGTAGGAATTCAGGCAATCCGCTTGGTAACGATGCAAGAGCAGCAGCCGAAGACCACGTGCCAAGACGCTGATATTGACGAAATACGATCTAGTGAGCACATGGATTTCGTTTATATGCGCAAAAGTGACATGCTCACGTACCAACATAGTGACAATGGGTAGAAAAACGCGATGAACACAAACTGTAATCTAGAAATCATCGATAAGTGATCCAACTTCATGTGATCTAGCGTATCGAAAAACGAGGACAACCACATCCAGTCTTACCCGCATGGAAAGGAATACATGAGAGGCATGGACAAAATGCTCAACAGGGTATGAAAATGCATTAATAACCGCCTGTATCAGCGTGAAATAGACTCCGCGCGCTGGCCGAATCGCACCAGCCCTCCATCGTACGATGTACAGAATTGAGCTTATGACGCTGAAACTTGATGGGTTCAATCCGGGTTATTAGGAAGGAAAAGGGAACAGGTAGGAAAGAGTCAGGATACTTAATCATACATCGTTAACGTCTGATTTTCAAGTGAAACATCATTCACGAGCGAATGCGGAAGATTCGGTCAGCACCTCACAAGAACGCCGACGACAATGAGTTGATGTGTGAGAGAGGCTTCGAGAGAGACAGCTTCAAGAGCACGCTCTTCTTCGGACATGTGCCGATTCACTATTTTCGCGTCCATAACAGAAACGTTAATCGCACCCCCTTGATGGTATTCCCATTATTACCATTATAATTAAGGGAATGGTTTTGGGTAAATCAACCGTTGATGTCATGACGAAGATCTTCTGTTGTCCAAAAAGAAGCGTCTGGAATAAAGTGATGGAAACTGACCCAATCAAACACGGCACGGAAATGAAGTAATGTCCGTCCCTTATTTTTTTCCTCTTTCGTCCTTCGTTCGCCATTTTTAATTACTGTAAACAGTTTATATATGCTGATGTGTGCTTAGCTGATACTGTTTTACCATTCAGATCGAGGGTTTGTTTGCGACTGGCCTGCCTATTCAATCATGGGTGCACGAGGTTGTTGTTTTTGGGATTGGCAAATATTAAAAGTGAATCGGACAGTTGGGACTTTTGAGGACATTTGATTGAAGGCTCTTTTTCACCCGGGTTTGTTTACCGATTTTCCAACTTACTCGCAAATTACGGTCTTCCATTTTGGTTTCGACTTGAAGGAATAAGTGTGGCTTCGTGCAATTTGACGAAGGACTAATGCTCCCGCTCCATTCGCGTCTTTGTTTGTCCAATGTCGGCGCTCGAGTCCAATGGTCTGAAAAATGAGTTCCCAGAATTTATGCCTCAATAAACGTTACCTGTCAAAAGTCCGCCAAGTTACAGGCTGTTCCCAACACTCACCAACATAATTTTATTATGTCCAGTCCACTTCCGCTTCCATCGACCACCTCCACGTTTCTGCTCTCTCATCCCCTCGATCATGTCCTTCTCATTACGATAAATCGGCCCGAAGCCCTAAATTCCTTGACCTACGAGCAGCAATGGGAGCTTCATCGCATTTGGACTCACTTTGAGCAAGACGACTGGTTACGTTGCGCTGTTCTTATCGGTTCTGACACGTCGCGGGCGTTTTGCGCTGGTATCTTTTATTGAAGTTCTGAAGAAGCAACAACATAACTATGAGCTTACGTCGTTGGGGTTGTCGTTGTTGTTTCCACTGTTGCTATTTGTGGGCGCCTGCACGACCAACAAAACTCACCACCCGCTTATTTTTGACGGGCTTTTTGCCAGGTCAAGACCTCAAGTCCCTCCTACAATGGCCGTCTTCCCCTCGGAAAGCTGCCGCACCCCCAACACCCTGGTCACGCGATGTCCCTTTTCCGACGAGAACGACACAACCGCCAACGGGCTTTGGTGGCCTCTCACGCCGTACAGGTCTTAGAAAGCCAGTAATATGCGCGGTGCATGGAGCGTGCCTGGGAGGGGGCATGGAAATGGTGTTGGCGTGTGACTTTGTGTTGGCAGTTGGTGGTGGAAAGAAAGATGAACGGAAGGGAGCAGCGGCGAAGTTTGGAATGCCAGAGACGCGCAGCGGCGTTGCGGCGTTGGCTGGTAAGTTTTTGGAGGATAGTGGGATAGCATCGTAGGTTTATTCATGGTCGGCGACGATGGAAAGGGAAGTTTGGAATCTGGGCCGTTTCAAGTTGAGATGGTCGCGACTAGAATCTTGTCACGCAGAGAAAATCTCTCGCTAACTTCATTCCTTGCTTGTTTACTCTTTTGCGTTTTGGGTGGATGATGCACACGTCTTCAAGGGGGAGCGGTCACTCTGCATCGGACGGTCGGATATCAACGCGCGATGGAGCTTTTGATTACTGGTCGGGTGCTGTCTGCAGAGGAAGGCCAGAACTGGGGTTTTGTCAACGAAATTGTCTCGTCAGCGAAGGTAATTTCCATGAAACATACGACCGTCTGTTCTGTTCCCGTTCTTCAAGTTGCCTAACTTATCGGGCCCTTTCCGCACGAAACAAACAAGGATCTCCTTCCTCGCGCTCTATCGGTCGCTTCGCTTATCCTCCTCTCGTCCCCTGACGCTGTCCGGGCCACGAAGCGTGCTGTGCAACTGTCGATGGAGGTGGCGGATTGGGGCGATGCAACGGATCAAGGGCAGAGAAGTTGTGAGGCCGGAGCGATGCTGACGGGACAAGATTTAGTGGAAGGGGTGACAGGTTTCAAGAAGGGAACTCGTCGGAGTTGGAAAGGTTATTCAAAATTGTGAGGAGATTTTACCCAGGTATTTTTGATGATATATGTGTGACCTGGTCTAAAAATAACTCGGAACTCCACTCCGACACCCAGACCAAAACCTGGACCAAAACCAAACCCACCACCCCAATTGCGTGCAGACTCTTTCCAACCTTTCAAAGTCCACGTTCACATCACTCAGTACAGTGTCCCATCCGGTCGTGCTCATACCGCCTTCCCTAAAAATCATGACAACACCCTCCCCACACCCACCATCACCACCACCAACACACCACCTTCCCCTCGAACTGTGGTCACATATCTTCTCCTTCCTCAACAATCCCCGCGACATACTCGAATGCTCCCTCGCTTGCTCTACCTGGCACTCTCTCGCTGCCGAAAGACTCTACTCCGCTGTACGCTTCCACTCCTTGCAGCAACGTGACAGGTTCTTCGCACGGGTTTTGAAGGCGAATGGTAGCCTGGAGAGTTATGCACCAGAACTGCCGCACAGCGAGGTTGCGGCTGGGTGCGGGGCACTTTCTGCAGTACGGTCTGAATCCACTTTACAGTGGCTGAATCGTGGGTGGAGTCGGTTGACGCTGGACGAGTTGGTTGGACCTGACAGCACAAGCGGGGAAACCACTCCTATAAATATGCGAGCGAGTGCGGGAGATACGCTATGTTTGTCGTCTTCTTCGTCGTTGGAATCAGTCGCGTCCTCCACGGGGGGTTTGGAAACAGCTTATCCAACACCAATCCCAACTCCACCCCGTATGGGTACAGATGTGGATTCAGCTTGCGCGAGCTCGCGACAATCCATCAAAGACGATGAAAATGGGACCTTGCCAATCGCGAAGTTTATTTCCGCTCGTTCCAGCAGAATCGTTGCGTGTCCGTCAAAAGGAAATCCGTTTCAGTTACTCAAACAGCTTGACTTTGGGTTGGACGTTGTCGTGGATTCATCGCTCTCCTCACCCGATGGAGGAGAATCCCTGCCTGAAAAGAGCGGAGGGTACGGTAGCCTCTGGGAGCACCACTTCGTCAGCCCGGTCCTAGTCCTTGTCTCGGAACACTTCCCGTTTCTCCGCGAACTGAGGCTATCGCGATGTCAATTCCAAGACGCGGCCTTGGAACCCGTGCTCAAGAGGATCCCATTTTTGCGTTATTTGGATGTCAGTTATTCTAGCATCCGGACGTTAGGGCTGAGGTACATCGCGGAGTACTGCCAGACACATCTGGAGGCTCTGGACGTAAGCGGGGTTTTCCGGTATGTATGCTTATTGCGACAATGCCTTCCTGCTGCGTCTTTCCTACCGTTTGAACCGCAAATGAACAGAAATTAAATTGTGTTTCTAACATCGCTTTCATCACTCTCAACTACCAGATTGCGCCGGAACAAAGCATCAGTTCTTGTGGACATTGCCGAAAATTGCAGAGCCCTCAAGATTATCACAATGTACAGGACCCCGGACATCGTTGTCGACGTTCAACAGCAGTGCCTCGAAGTCAACCCTTGTTTACAACTGATCGGGGCATGTCGACCTTCTGAAGATGAGTTGGCATCATTTGAGGCAACCATATGATATCAGTGATTTTTCCATGTTTTCTGTACGATATCGTCAGACAATCGTCAGATTCCTTGTTCTTTCTTAGCAGCCGCCAACCGCGGTTTTTCTTATACCTGTTCATTTATTCATACTGTAAATTGACTGTAAATCATCATAACAGCAAAGAGGACGGATAAAGAATTGGAAATACACCCTAGTATCTACCTTATTCAACCAAATAAAGGATAAATAAAGGATATCGAAAAGCGAGTGGGTTTTGACATCCTTTCCATCCAAGTCATCCACTTACCATTTGCCAATTCGGCTCTCGAAATAATGGTGACACCAGACCGACAAGTGCTAATAACTGAGTGCTATCAAAGCCTTCTATCTTCATCTCTCTGAACTCACTCTGTTGTTGTGTTTTCCTCCCCCCATTCGCTTTCTCACTTCCGCCTCTGAAGCGGCTTGTTTTGAATGAAACTCTCTTCCCGTCGTCTAAAAACGGAAGCGCCACCTACATAATTCCTTCGCCACCTAGATTTCCCTCCATAAAAAGGGTGCGAAAAGCAGTCTTCGCGGTCTCGAGCTAATTTCGGGCAGAACATCTTTTTCCGCTACTTTCTGGTCTATCGTACACACCTCACGTTTCACCCACGATCGATTGTGGGAAAGCCTTTTCCGGACCGTCGAACCCGGAGACCTTTACTACACTGCTCAAACCCTCCAACCCGGAAGAATGTCACAGCCTACACCCAGTCCGTTTCAATACGAGTTCGGGGCTGGATCCACGTCCTCTGCCGCTGGAACACCCAACCCCGCTCGGAAACGGAAGACGATCATGTCGGACGACTCAGACGACTCAGACAGCTCTGAAGCTTCCTTTTCTGGCCATGGGTCGCGGCCTAGAGGAGATGGGAATCGGACACCCAACGCTAGTGGGGCAAGGCGAGGAAGAGGGGAAGGAACGGGAAGAGCTGGGGCAAGCGGCAGCAACAATGCGACACCCACATCCAGTTCGGCTCATATTGCACGACCGTATGCTTTGGGAAACCTGATGTCTTCCCCTGCAGCAAAACGTAAAAGGATGATGAGTCTGGTTGAGTCTCCTTCGTCCACGTCTTCGCCACACCGCTTAATATCATTATTGTCTGACGGTGGAGCTGGTGGTGCACAGGCTCCTCAGCAGCAACAATCATCAGAACGGATCACTTCGTCGCTGGATGGGAGTTTAAAAGATCAGCAGATGCAAAGCCCACGACAGAATCAAACATCCAGCACCAACAACAACGGTGGGGAGGCCCAACTGTCCGAAATGGGAAACATGCTTTCGATTCTTGACAAAGATCAGCTTGTTGGACTCCTCACAACCGTTCTAAACAGCTACCCAGTCCTCCAACCCCACGTCGCGTCGCTACTCCCAAAACCTACTCTCCCGATGGTAACCCAACTCCTCCAACAATGCGAAAAAAAGATTTCTGACTCGTTACCCTACTCAAAATGGGGACCCGACGACAAAACCGATTACAGCTTCAACCGCGTCCGCCCCGCACTCTCAGATTTGAAGCAGACCCTCCTCCACTACCTCACCTACTTCACAAGCGTGGACTCATACCCCCCGCACATGCAGCACGAATACCCAGCCTGCGCGTTCGGTTACCTCCACGTGGCTACCTGCACAGTTCACCGCTTACCGGTGTGGAACAACCCACGGCATAACGCCGAGACGAAGCACGATCTGTACGGACAGTTGGGTCGAGTGTGGCGGTCGGTTATCATGGAAGTGGGGAGGAGGGTGAAGGAGGAAGGGAAAGTGTTTGGAACAGGTGTTGTGGGGGAGTGGGCAAGGAACCTGGTGGAGCATAATAGGGAGGTCAAAGGACATTTTGGGTTTGAGGAGGCTCTGGAAGAGTTTCAGCGACAGCTGGGGTGGATTTATGATCAGACTGGTGGAATGATGGGTGTTAATCCAGGGTTCGGGGGTGGGAGCAGCATCTTGGAGAGCTTAAGCGGGTTTGGCGGAGGTGGGGGTGGCGTTTCATTGTTTGGCAACGGGCTCGGAGGAATCGCTGGTGGAAACGCTGGTGGGACCAGCGGATCGGGATACTATCCATGGCCTATGGCTGCTGGGCATACACCACAACAAGGTTTGCTTTCCAGTCCTTTCGCACTCCCTCAACAGAACCAACGTTGAGGGGAACAAAGAGCGATTGTATCCTGCCTCCGTGGTTGCAGTTCTACTCTGCCCCACACATATGTTATACCATTTGATGACGTTGGAAACTTTCTGGATCTCTGAGGGTATTTATTTGACATTACCATGATTAAGCCGAAGCATCTTGTTCATTTTGTATATTGGGTTTTCGTTACTGTAAGAACGCCAAGATGAGTTGGAGAAGTGCATGGGGATACTTTTTTCACAGAAGATACAAAGAAATGTCCAGAATCGGGCTCGAACACTTTTGAGTAGGCTCGTACCCAGCAGTTCCGTCGAGTTGGGAGTCGAGCGTTCCAGCCAATCGCGAAGCAGGATTCGCAGGCGATCCTGATTGGTTGAAAGCCGGACCGCGAGCTACTTACTGACAAGTGGATGGGCAGTGGGATGGGCACGAGACTACTCTTTCAGAGTGATCTGAGAGTACGAGAGAGGAAAAATCATATGTCGATGTGGACATCGATCAACATCATGCTAAGTCGCATGCATATCTCGTAATGTGACAAAAACGATTTCGAAACGTTAATAACGAAACATTGATAATCACGGAACATGGACGTTGAGGGGTTCGAACCCTCGGCCTTCTGCATGCAAAGCAGACGCGCTACCACTGCGCCAAACGCCCCTGTGGCATATACGGCACTAATATATATATGAATGATATGTAATAAAAAGAGATCTCCAGCCGCTCTTGGAGCTCATACGCTTAGTACTACTTTTTCCCCTCCTGACATGAAGTCCAGGGATTCAAGAGGTTCAGGGTTATTCAAGAGTCAAGTGAGAGTAAGTCGGTTGGGGGATCGTTCGGCGGTCAAGACAAGACGGGGTGAAAAACACAACCACAAATAGTTGACGGTTGGGGGGGACGTTAAAAAACAACATATATCATTCACTACCGCTCTGGAGCGAGGAGGTCCAGAACAGTTCGAGAAAAAGGGACATCGAAGTGACATCGAAGCTGGTTGGGTGTGTGCTTTTCAACAAGGAGACTGATGAAATATTCAGCGGTTTGTGTTGTTTTTGGTCAAGGGGATCGCTTTCACAACCCACTTACGTCAACCCACCTACGTCAACCCACTTACGTCAACACTATCTTCTTCTTTTTTACTCAAAGGTCTCCAAACATTACCCGTAACTGAAAGAGAACATAGTCTAGCGATACGTTCTTGTGAAGTGCTCAAGCAAACCGCAACGAAACGAAGTAACCAACTGTCATCAACACTGCTCGCTGAAACGACGCCAAGTTGACCTCCAAGCACTTCGTGTCATCGCAGCTTGCTTGAGAGGGCGGAGTGTGGCGCACACGTTCGTGCTGGGTAATAATTGAAGTTGATCCTCGACGGTCACATGGTCTTGCATCATGTCCAGAAAATAGAATTCGATCGAAGATGAATTACAAAATCAAGCGATTCCACCAAACCCTCACTAGATGTTGTGGACGGCGCCCTCTCGAAGTCACATGTCACTTCCTCACAATCAATATTGATGAAACGCTCGCTTCACTGTGAAGATTGAGATTTCCCCAACAAACAGCTCAGAGATCCGAACCGACCTTACAGCATCAGGCTAGTCAGAGACTTCGATGTCTGAACATGAACGAAGGGGCGCCAATCTCTCGACTTTGAAATTGAGTCCCATCTGAGAGTCTCGTTGTTCTCGGTACATAGTTTCTCACCCGTTTCAAACCAGGTGCATCCCATCGGATCCAACCTCCGACCTTTTTCCATATCAGCACTGAAATTCGAGAGTACCTTGCCACGAAGTTTGCTGTGGGGCTCTCTAATTGCATATCGCGCACAGTGGATTGTGAGGAGGCGCTCCTGTGTGGGTTGATGACGTTCATGTTTTGTCATGAACAGTTGATGTCGACATACGCAAGATTTGTGTTCATGGATGTTTTCTTTGTTGTGGTCAAGTGTTTGTTTACTTTGGGATGGGTATTTGACTTATTTGTCGATCAAAATGAAAATCAGACAATCAACAACATCCAATCACATCCCTTTACATTCATAAATCGTTGAGGCTCGCAAGGACTCTGCTTGCCCATCGTTTGGGACTTGCATAAGAGCCAATACTCGAAACCTATCCTATACATCTAAGAACCTCTCACTCCCACCGTTGAATAGGGAGGTCTCGAACACCTCGGCGGCGACAACACACAACCACAGGTAGGGTGGCGTTTCACCAATTGGTTTCCTCTGCTCACCGCGACGAGGGAATTTTGAGGGGAACTCGCAGCTCCTGGAGTTTGAAGGTACTGATCTCACTGATCTCGGGCATTTGCGAATCGCGAGATTATACGCACACTGCGATCACCAGCATTAAAATGTGCGGAGCACATGCAACCTCGACTGAGCGAGGAGCGCATAGAATGCGATGATTGTGCTGAACCCTTTTCAGTGGAATGGGGCGCATGTCAGGAGGACGTCAGGAGCCGGAGGAACTTCTATTCTGATAACAGTGTGACGCCTCATCGCTTTAACACGTAAGAGGGCGAGTTTCCTTGAGGCATGCGACTGAACGATTTGGGAGTAAGAGACTTCGTGCAACGATGGGAGCCGCAGCTGCGGTGGTGATATTGCGGAACCGAGTGGAGACGATAGAAGTGGATGAAAGGGGATGTAACAGAGGCATCCATGCGATGAGCGGCATAATGTTGCAGATCCCATCAACCTCTCGTCCACATCACAGGACTCGCTGGCCTGGGCACATTTTTTCTCCTCATCTTACCGCAACAATTTTTTCCGGGCCCAAATCATCTGCAATCTCACCCACTTGGCAGCTTGCCTAGACGTATGTGATTGTGCGTTTCGAATTCGTGGTGTTCAAAGATGGGTGAGGCGAAAACATCTGATGCGGATAGTCATTTTGCGGCTTGACCACAGATGTTCCATGGAGAAAGGAGGTAAGCTGAACGGCGAAGAGATACACGATATTCACGCATTTGATGGCTCAAATTACTTCTCTACGAGCTTCTCTTTTCCTGCGATCATTTTACTCCGAACCAATGTGAGTGGTTTGGAAAAGGGGATCCAGAGAGTGGAGATTGGGACCCGTTACTTTCAAGTCGGTTAGGATGAGCTGAATTGGACGAGTGACGCGCGCCTGGTGAGGACGTTGGCCCGGAGTGAGACTTTCGCGCGCCGTCTGGAGAGTGTGGAGGGAAGGCTAAGAATGAGAGGAAAGTGCGCCACAATGCGGAAACAGGTGCTCAAGCTCATTGCTTCAGCGCCTCGCCATCAGCGATTTCGGTGCAGCATTAATTTTCAGCGGGTATTTGGACGGCTCGAGCAATCAACGACTTGTGAGTACCAAACACCTCAACGCAGTACTCAGTCATAGAAAGTGTCATGGTGGTGGTGCCAGCCGATGAGATGGCCATAGCTCTTGGAAGGTATGGCGGGAAAATTGATATCAACGTGCTCTGAGCTTGAACAGTATTTGGTTCGACGGAACATCTCCATACATGCGTTTTACCAGCATTGAACAGCTGGTGGTCTTCAGCTCGTCTTTGAATCAATTTCGTTCCACCCACAGTCGGACACGATAATTATATCATGAAAACAAATTACATTATTTGAGTCATTGAAGTGGAGAATCGGAGAAACATAGACCTTTACCAGAGTCTCTCAGAAGATAGCGATCAACCTTTCAGCAAATGAAGGGAGCATTTGTATGCGTGCAATTCATTCCACCGCCACCGCTGCATCGGAAGTGTCCCCCAATGACATTCAGACTCAGACTGTTTCTTACGGCTTCGGACCGGCTTCGAAGTGCTCGGGTTGTTCCCTATTTTGAAGGAGGGGATTTTTTTCGCGTTACGGATACAAGGGACAAAAGTGACCTGTGGAAGCGGACTGAGAGGTACAAAAGATGGCGAAAGGTGAAGTTGCCTTTGGAAATTGACAACAGGGAATGGGAAACCGCTTCGGACAAGGTTGCAGGTTCCGCAAACTGCTCGAGTATGCTAAGGCTTCGACGCACGCAATGGGTGGGTGATGCCGATCAAGCAGGATGCTGGTGGGGCATTGAAGTTCTGAAGACTTTGGTGGAAGACAGCACGCTACGATCTTGGGATATACTTCAATTTGGAGCGACAGCATTTCACATCGGAATATTAATGGGAATCCAACTGCAGAAATGAGATAGCTGATGACAGACAATGCCTCTTCAGTAAAACAGGTCAGGCAATCCTATGCGAATAGCTCATAAGTTCATAAAACAGGAAGTTCATAAACCAACATACATGCAAATTACGCACTTATGGGAGGATCAGTTCTCTGCCTTTATTTTTATATATTTGGTGTACCCGTCATATTACCTTCACAGTCAAAATTTTATGAGTGATGCTGGGCCGCCTATCTCGCAATACCCAAAAGTCCCGTTGCCCTCCATTCAAAATCCCTTGAATACTTTGTCTCCTCCCTTCACCATCGATTGACTCTTGCATCTTTTCTATTGCGTCATCATCCCTCGAATGTACGTTGGTATTATCCATTTTCGATGAGTAGTATTTTTCCAAATTCTTGGTTAGTCAATCCCATCGATATCACCAACCATCAGGTTATGAGCCCACCCCTCAACCCCACACATAGACTCAGCAATGCACTGCCCCATCGGCAGCTCCACTTCATAGGAACCCCCGAGGCATGATGCCTATCCCAGCAAGATGGAGGGGATTTCCGAGGAGGTCTGTTCAGTTAGCTTTGGAAATGTTTTTGTATAAAGGTACATGCTTCCTTACTTGGACAGGCAGGGCGTTTGGCGCAGTGGTAGCGCGTCTGCTTTGCATGCAGAAGGCCGAGGGTTCGAACCCCTCAACGTCCAGTGGACAGTGCGTGTGTCAGGTCTACTATTTTTGAGTCAGGATCATGGCATTTAACATGATCATCTCCAAATGTGGCAATGTGCTTTTTGTGTACAGATATGAGTTAGGGCCAGAATCATGGCATTTAGTTTGATCTTTTCTAAATGTGGTAGTGCTTTTCGTGTATAGAAGTGAGTTAGGGCTAATTTGAGAGTTGCTTTCCACCTCAACTCAAACGCCCTGTGCTCCGCTTAGCAACGTCGTCGGTAATCCGTGAATCATTCGTAAATGTTGTGAATCATTTGTGAATCTTGTCCAGTATAATCCACTATGATGCGTCCATTCGTCCGTCATCTTTACTGCTTGGGTTGAAGGGAGAGGAAAAAGACTATTTTGATCTTTTCTGAATGGCATCGTGGGACTCTGTTTGTATTTGCACAAAAACAAGATCAGAAGATGCTGTCACCGATTTTAGCAAATCTCACCCACACCTCCACTTTTCCATTCCGCAAACTTGTTTCTTTTTGATGTACAATGTTCCAAAATGTGATATTAGAGCTACGGGCTTTCAGCGTTCAAAATGTCAATGTAAAGATAAGTTTTGCAGTCACAATCAAAGAGAAGAAGATTTACGACGAAGATTCCCCATTTCTATGGCAGCCTGTGCCCAATCAATCCCATGGTTGTGTCCACCCTTCGTAAGCCCAGCCCTCGCCATGGCCTGCTCGTCGTTCATGCACGTCAAGACGCCGAAAATGACCGGAACACCCGTGTCGAGCCCAACTCTCATCAACCCTTGACTGGTAGAGTCGGCGATGTATTCAAAGTGCATGGTATCACCCTTGATGAGGACACCGATAGCGATGCAAGCGTCGTAACCCGCAGTAGAAGAGGCGCCGCCGGCAACATCTGCGTCGGCATCCTGTGTCTGTTCGGTGGTGATGATGTGCTTGCAGGCGAAAGGAAGCTCGAAGGAGCCGGGGACGGAAGTTGTTGTGATGTTCTCAAGTTTGACGTTGTGGGAAGCGAGGGTTGAGAGAACGCCTTGGAGGAGAGAGTTGACTATGGGCAGGTTCCATCGGGTGTGAACTTGATCATCATGGACAAGATGTAGAGGAAATAATGCGGCAGAGATGAGGATGAGGATGAGTTGCCAAAAATCCACATGTGCTTCCCTCCGTCAAGAGTTCCATTTTGGCGGGGGGGGGGGGGGGGC
>JADGJF010000732.1:0-15642 GCA_027596845.1 Quaeritorhiza haematococci | reverse complement strand
TATTCGAAGACTGGCCGACTTACCCTGCCCGCAACTCATTATCAATATCATCCCAAGTAAACATCCTCGTCTTCTCTGCCAACTGAACATTCGACAAATGACTTTCCATCAACGGCAATTTCTCCAACGCCTCTCCTGGCATTTGCTTTCCATCCACAACAGTCAGTTTCGTGTCGGACAGAACGATCCGGACTTGGTAATAAGACTCTGAAACCAGGTAGATAATGAACCAAAGGGCTGCGACTATTACGTAGATGTACCACCATTCTCGGCCGCGGTTGATTTCGAAGGGGTAGAGGATGATTAGACCGAGAACGGCTTGGGTGAGGCCGAGGCAGAGGAGAGAACGACCGGTCCAATCATGGATCTTGCGTACGATCTGGGAGAGTTCAGAGGTGAAAGAGAGGGCGATGTGACGTGAGTTTGCAATATTCGTGATATGGTTCCGACTCGTCGTCAATGATGATATGGAAACACTTACTGGATGAGTGGCCTCGAGCGATTCCATTTGAAGGCCTAACCGGTTGCCAAGACCGAAAAAGCTTTGCAATATCGTGACGCCGAGAAGGGTATAGCCAATGGCGTGGTGGGAAAATGTCACATCGACTTCACGTAATCCGTGCGGAATGTATGATCCCAATATGATGCCTACAATCAAAAGAATGATACCGAAAACTGATTTCCGGCAACATTAGAAAGGAAAAAGAGATAATCAGGGAAGGGGGGAGGGAAGAGTTATAACATTGTGCCACTATGCATTCGCCTTTCCAAAGATCAATTATATGCTCACCTTGAATTCCGATGTGAACCCACAACCACCCAGACTTGAATCGCAGATACCGCGAATAAAACACGCCCACCGGGAAAATGATGAGCCACACAATCGCCATCACCGCAGCGTGCCCATACTTTATGGAAAGAATCCTTCCCTGAACGGGTCGGTCTACGCCCGTCCCAAAGGTGATCGAAGCGTACCCTCTGATAATATTGCGAAAACGAGTTGAAGAAAAGAAGGTCAAATCAGGGCACTACATAAAATGCATGTTTCCCACCATCTATCCAGCTTTTGTTACCTGTGCTCTTCGTGCCATTGTGCCCACTGTCCCGGGGCCAAGTCCGCCGGAAGATCAGGTTCAAAAGCCCAAATCACATCCGTCGGCTTGTTGATGTCTAAACTAACGTGGTGGTCATCCGGAGAGGAAATCAGTCTCGAGAACGTGACTGTCCAAAACGGCCCCGTGTTGTCAACTGGTCCAGGATTTGTGATGTTCCCCGCAGTCGGTATTGGGGCTTTGTATGCACCAGTGGGGCTGAACTCCCTCAAAGTCGTTCTTCCTCTCTCTCTGTAGGCGATAATCATATCGGAGTTCTGCATGGATCGCCCAAACCCTATCCCCATCCATGCGTTGCCTATTGTTGCGTTTGGTCGGCCGAAGAATTTGGAAGCGTCGAAACTCAGTGCCATGAAAAGGACTTGCTGGCCGTCTCGCGTATTTTGCAGAACCCACCTTTTCGCGAAGGCACCGTTAGTTTCGAGTGTGCAGACAACAAAACCAAATCGACCCCGTTCTGCCCACTGAAAACAACCTTGCGTGCATAACCTGGGAACTCACCAGACAGTATATGCACCCTGAGGATCCAACGTCGCAAAATACTTGTAGTCGTCAAAATCCAAACCACCACGTTGGGCGATGCCGGGGTTCAGAGCTGCATTGCTCGGTGTCCACGAGACCCCAAATAGGAGGAGAGAGAGCAAAACGACGCATAACTTGGCCGCCCTCATGTTGTTCGTTACTTTCAGCGGGTGGGATTGGCGGTTGCGATAGGGATCAGGCTGTCCAGAAAGCTCTACGTTCAAGATACTGATGATATGCAGACCGTTCAACCATGGACTCTGGGCTGCTGCGATTGTGGATGCTCGTTTGAGTTGATTCGCTATCGAATTGAGGCAATGTCCGCTCGAGTGTGCAATTTTGCAGTCGTCATGCCACTCCGCACGCTCCGCACACACAATTCTGTTCCTGTGTCTCGTTGTCAAGCGAACAAGAATCAGAATTAGAACCAGGAAAAAGAATTGGGACGCAGACTGGGACGAAAACGGCGAACAAAAGACGGAGACGGGTCTGGCTGGAGGGGATGATTATGCGCGAAAGGGCACAAACGGCAACGCAGGGCGCGGCGCGGATTGAACACTTGCGGCTAACTTTCAGCTGACTTTAGATTTTGGTACGACGCTCCCATATTCTCATGGGAAAGAGTGGCTTAGACAACGGTGACGTGAAATGGAAGAAACGCGCGCCGTTCTGCCGTTCGCGGGCAAGTTTGCATCAGGTTTGCATGTGGTTTATGTGAGCTGTTCAAAAGGGCAGGCAATCATCAGAACTCACCCAAGTTCGAATCCATCGAACAACATAGCGCTATCAAATAACTACACTTCATCGATTGTAAAGCTGTTGTAATGAGATGGCAACCAAATAAGACTTCGATGATGTTTTCCAACCTTGCTTTCTTCCCTGCTTTCTTCCAATTCAAGTTGGCAACATATATTAGCTGAATGGAGCCCAATTAACATTAGATGCACATTCGGGGGTTTTCTACGTATGCAGACATTCATGACCATCTCAAATGATCCGAACCAAGTTTCCGAGTGTTTTCCATAGAGAGACCTAACGAACTTGCGAACTTCAGATCCTCCGAAACATGCATTTTGGTCTGGGTACCGACTTTTGTGAAATGGTATTTCAAGAAAGCTTCCATATCCATCATCGGGAACCGGGAAACCCCGAAACAAAGCAACTTCACAGTCCAGGGCCAGATAAACCAGGAGACAAATGCTGGCAATCGCATGTTGAATCGTCGCCCGATGAACTCCAAATGTTCCTTGATCGATCCAGCTGTGAGTGAAAGCAAAGTCCTGTCCTTCTTCAACGTGTCGAAGGACCAGTCTGCTGCCTCAAGACCCAAGAGCCACGGTTGGAAGATCCCTCGAGATACCTTCGTCGGATCATGCGAAACTTCTTGGATAGGAATACCACCTGCTTTGAAACCCGCGACGACCTTCGTTTTGATAGCAGCCGACTCTGCATCAACAACCCTCTTTTTCAAGATTTGCGGGCTGGATATGTAGCCGATGATCGAGTTGGGATTGGTGGCTTCGTCGGTGTTTGCGTTGATGGGATCAAACTTCTGTCCTGGAAGAGGCGCTTGCCACGCGATTAATGTTATGATGCCATCCACGATTTGCTCTTCAGCGAATCCACTCGATGCGATGATTTTTCGATCTTCGGTCCCGGGGCAGAAGTTCATCATCAGCCATCTGGCCCCTTTCTGATTCTGCACTTGTGCCAGGTCTCGTAACCAAGTGCCCCGCTCCAAGGCGTCCGATGGAACGGTCAGGATGATCGCATCGAGGTCCGATGGGAGACTGCCCTTTTTTATGTCCTCGATGGTGTGGACTTGATATTGGGTGGGTTGGATGAGTTCGGTTTGACCGTGTGGTTTATGTCCAAAGAGGCCCAAATACTTGGGTGAGTGGAGCTGGTGCAGCCGGAGAGGGTGATTTCTCAGATTTTCGACGTTGTGCTCTCTGACGAGAAAGTGAATTTGCGCGCCTCCTTTCAGCAAATGGTGCGCGTAAACCTGCCCGACGGCGCCAGCACCCACGATGAGGATGTGCATTCTCTTGCGATCTTTGTTGTTGTTCTTGGGTGGCGACTTGTGTGTGTCACACCGACTTGGCATGACTCCAAGATCGAAAAGTGAGCTGGAGCGCTGAGGAGCATGACCAGAAGCATGACCTTTTTTTACAGACATGATGATTTAGGAACAACATCTTGAAAATGAGGCATTCAAGCCGGAAACGACGTGAATTTCTCTCTACGAAACGTAACATTGGGAACTACAACTCTTCACCACACCCTGGTCATGACAGGGACATCTATCTACCCTTCCACAGAAGTCTTACATTTTCTTCGTTATGATAATGTTTGAAGCACAGCATTCATCAACACGACAATATCAACGTGGAAGGCGCCCAAAGTCTTCCCACATATGAGGACATCAAGCACGGAGTGGGGTTGAGATCCAGGAAATGGAGAATGTTCTCCATGGCGACTGCGCTTGGATCAACAATGAGCTGCCTCTGTATCTCAGGGGTCGCTGTTTCTGAGCCAGTACCCAGTGCCCTTTCTGTTGTTTTTTTAAGGATTGCGTTAACGCACCGCGCTAAACAATTGAGTTATCTTACGGCCCCGTCATCACGCCTCTTGAATATGTGTCTTGAAACAAAGACTCGGCTTTCTTGTACTTCTTTTTCCGGTAAATGAAAACAACTTCCTGACGAAAATTCTTTTCAAATACAGGGATCCTGCATCAGAGAACATCCGTCCGATCAAGGATCCAGCGTCGAATGTGTGAGGTCGAGGCTGAGTTTGCAAGCACATTTTACCTTATTCAATTGATTTCCGCCTTTTCTAGTCTTGGTTTTTCTCGTTCACGTCGTGGGACCTTGGACTCTGATGGAATCGATCTGGCAGTCCACCTTACAACCAAGACTGTGAGAGGAAAACAAAGCGCGAGCAAACACTCGTCTTCTGCACCAATCAAAAACAAACAAATTAAGCGCGGGAAGAGGAAGAACATTTGGGACTATCAACAATATTTTAAATCTCATAGTCGCGACATATCACCATGCATTTTCGTTTCCCTCTCGATAACAAAGTTAGTTATTGACTCAAAATATCAGCCAGCATCACCCTCGGTTCTTTTCGTTTTCTGCCAGCGGCAAGACATCTCACATCAGAAATCCACCAAAACACCCCAAATTTCACTGACATTTCACTCGAAAATGGGCGGGAAACTCAGCTCTCACAAAGTCACTCCGATTGAACAACCATCCGGAAAGACCGCGAAATCCCCCGTCGCACCTAACAGAAAACCGTCGTCTTCCCCGACATCGCCAGTCCAACCCCAAACCGCTTTTACATCCGAAAACATCCCCCAAACCTTTGAACAAACATACCAAAGACTCCTCTCCGCGTCTCCGCTGTCATTTTCTTCCACGCCAGACGTGTACTCGCAGCGGGCCCTGGAGGCATACTACAGATGGTGGTCTCAACAACTTCGGTATATGCCCCCGAAACCAAATTGGGAAAACGCGGCGGCTTCCGCCATAGGTCGCGTTTTGAAGAAGAAATTGGTCTTGTCGGGCTCGGGTATGCAAGAGGAGTCTTCTGCTTTGCCCGCGTTGAAAAAGAATGAAACGGGGGGAGGAGAATCGGATGGGGACGAACTTTTCGTCTACGATTTTGTACCATCGGCCTCCGCGGCTTCGAGAAAGGGCACCATTTTGCTCATGAACGAGTGGTTGGAGAGAGGTACGCGCAGGATCGTTCATTTTTCCGTTCATTCTTATGGCCAAATCGCGATATTTCACAACCCCACCCCTCCCTTCTCAATGCTGGCAAACCACTAAAACCATCTATCCTTGTCCCAACACAGCCGACGAAATGGAGTCCCTCATCAAATCCCTCCTTAGCGCAAACTACAGAGTACTCGCTCTCGAGTTCGCATCTCCATCCACCAATCCCGCTAATCCCTCCCCACAGCCGCAACTCGCCCTCCGATTCCTTCACGCTCTCGTAGCCGTCTCCGACTACATCAACCCCAAACGCCAGCCCATTTTCACTGACGACCTCACAATCGTCGCGCACGGTGTCGCAGGCACGCTTGTCCTCAACGGGATGAGCCAATTCGGGTTGCTATCTTCGAAAAATGACACTGACCCGGAAGACAGTAGTAGACCTGGATCCCCGTTACAGAAGCAACAGCAGCAATTACGGGTGCGGAACCTTGTGTTCGTTAACCCTGTGAATAGTGTGGATGCGTATCTCAGGACATTGGCGATGCAAATTCGGATTGGGAAGGCGGCGACGGATTCGTTTGTTGGGAAAGCGTCAACCTACTTTGGTATGTGGTGCCTTTTCCTTTTCCCATCTCCCCTTGACACTGTCTTCATGCCTTTTGCACGACGAATAACGAACTCACATCCCACTCGTCAAATCTGAATCAGGCCTGGATATGACAAAACTCCAAGCAACATCCTCCCTCGAAACTCTCCTGTCCTCTCCCCACCCAAACTCATTGAACATCCACGTCATATACGACACGAAAGACACAACCCTACCCCCGAACCTTCATGGCAAACCCATCGCACAAACCGCCTCCCAGCTCCAACTCCTCCAACATGGCTCCACACATCCCGAGCCTAACTTCCTCGAAACATCCGGTCTTTCCCCGAAAGCAGCGCTGCGGGACCGAGGCGTCCTAGACTCCATTTTCAAATTCCTAACGACTGCAGCTGCACAACAGCGGGAGCAGCAACCACAACCGCAACAGCCGCATCACTATCACAATCACGATCATAATCACCAACAGCATCGCCACCAGCAACATCAGAAGCAAGGGCGGGATGATGAAAACGGTTTGCCGGGACAGTACACCCCCATCACCTTGAGTGAGGAGAGCCTCCTGAATAGTACTCAGCAGCGGCGACAATGGCATCAAGAGTACCACCACAAATCCTCACCTCGTCCGTCTTCTGTTGTCACAAAGAAGACGATCGCGTCGACGCCCGCGGCGAGTGTGACACCGCTTATGGAGAGCAGGTCCTCTGTTAGTTCTACATCCTCCGAGGACACTACTACTGAAGAGCGTAAGCATGCGCATCAAAGACCACACCAGGGGAAGACGAGGGCTGGGTTTGCGCAGGGCCGAACACAAAAGGATATGAGTCGGGAATATAGTGAGGAATCACATCCAGTGAGAGCATATAGAGAAGGTAGTGGACAGGGTAACCGAGTCAAGAAGGATGATTCGTTGGAGTTGCTGATCAACGAACTCGAGTTGGAAGTGTTGGCCATGACCTGAAACAACACCTGAGGAAAGGGAAATCGAAAAAGCGAGGGGGAAAAAATGTATTCTTCAGTGTGTTCGGTTTTGTATATATTTTGACATTTTTGTGACTTCATTTGCGCTTTGAAAATAGTCGAGCTTGATTTTGCAGGACTTTGCCCCATCATGAATCATACCGACATTTGAAGAAACCGTCCCTCGTCCCGATATCTGATCCTCCCTCCACACCATAGACATTCAATCAGAGGACTTGTGAAACAGAACTTGTGCAAGGGCGTCCTCAGACGAAAATACAAACCAGTCGACCCATGAAGAAAACCAAATGAACGTGAACAACTCGAAACAAGTGAAAGATTTCAGCCAAAAAGAAGCAAACTGACTGACAGCTATCTACTGTATTTCCTCCCCTTATTTTTCATGTCAGGACTTTGCCCCCTTCTCCGGTCGATGCCGGCGCCACCTCTTCCAACAACCCCACTTCCGCCACCACGACGAGGCAGCGGCGATCTAGATTTTGAACGTGATCTGGACCGTGGCCGAGATACCGTCGAAGAGCGGGCAGGTTGATCATTACGGATATCCCGCCTTGCCTTTGCCGGACCCGATGACACTGTGGATCCTACGACAGAGGATTTCGCCTTCTTGGCAGCAACTTCAGCATCAGTTAGGGGAAGGTAAAAGATGTGCGGCACGGCCTTGGTTTTGCGTGCACCCGGGAGTTCGGAAGCAGACGTCGGGGATGGCTTCTGTGGTTGTTGTTTTTGGGATCTCTGATGGAGTTGTTGCTGTCTAGCGGATGCGATGGGTGGAGCAGAAGCCAGTGCTGCACTAAGTGCGCTCGTGAAAAGGTTGGGTCGACCGCCGGCGCTGCCTGCACGTCCGCGGATGGTGACAAGATCGTGCTCTTGAGTGGCCCGCGGTGGAAGGGGTGGTGGCACTACTGGCCTCGACCTCGTCTGCTTCGATTCTGCTTCGGATATTAAGCGGTCCGCTTCCGAGGATTCGATGTGTTCCACTGTAAGCTTCTGACCCACCTCAGACGGAAATACCATTCCGTGGATATTTTTCTGTGCTTCAGCTGCCTGTTCCGCATCGGCATACTGAGGTTTGGGAAAGGTTCGGGGGGTAAGCTCCCATTTCGACACATATTCACGACATACGAAGATTTCAGTCAAAGAACATACCGTCACGAAACAGTGTGTCTTGATCTTATCCATCCAGAAGTTCGTCACCTCGCCATATTTAGCGACAAGATCTTGGACAGCCTTGAGCATGAGCGGTCGCTTGAAGTTTCGAATGACTACCGTTCCGGTGGGAGCAGTCTGCGATGCATTTGGGCCTGATGTAATGAAAGTGCACAGAAAATTATCAATACTCAATGCACACGAAGGTGATATCGATTAGCATGGAGTCCATAACGCCCACGTACTTGCTTGTGGCTCGGATGATGATGCTTCGGTTTTCGTTTTTGTAGGACTCGTAGGTTTCGGGGGTGCCTTTTTCGCTTCTGGCACTGGCTCCTCAGGGGGTGTTCTAATGGGGGATATGATTGCCTGTACAACAAGATCCTCGACATATTTAGCCAGTATTCTCTCGTCGTGATTAAGGCAATGATGGTCAGCAAAATGCATACCTTGATCATATCAGTGCTGATTTCCACATCCCCATCATCAGGTTCGGTCGAAATCTTAGAGAGAGACCCGTTGGGTCGCACCTTTTTGTTACTCCTCCTATTCGCTTGTTGCTCCTGCTGCTGAGCACCTCCATCGTGGCCGTCGTGGGCGGCCTTTCTTTTCTTCGCAGCGGTGCTGGGAGCAGATTCTTTAGCAGCGGCCGTAGTTGTGGTTTCCGTACCGGTTGGTGAAGTTTTGGAAGGACTTGATGCCTCGGCCTCCGGTTCAGCTTTCAACTTCTTCGCCATTGGGGTTTCGTCGGCGGTGTCGATTGCGCTCATCTTTCGTTTTGTGTTGTTTTCGGTGTGTTTCACTGTCTTGGATGCAGCCTCTGGGGACGGTTGTTGATGTTCCTTCTCGGCAGTTGTTGGCGTTGGTTCATCTGCCGGTTCCTTGCGGCTTTGAGAAGCATCACCGCCCTCCGCGAGAGAATTTGATGCCTCCACCGCTTTGGAAGGATAATCGCCTTGAGTGGAATGTTTTCGTGGCCCTTGTTCGTTTCGGGATATCGTCCCTCCTGATTGTACTTGCACCAGAGGAGTTTCTGTCGGCTTTTTGGGCGACTTCGGTTCGGAATCTTGAAAATCGGGACTGGCTTCGGGAATAGGCGTATGTGTTGAATCTTCGGCGGCAACACGGTCGTCCGGTGACTCCTCAACCTTCGCCTCGACCGCATCTACAGCTCCAGCGGAACCATCGCCGTCTTTTTCCATGGCACCGCCCTCCCCCTCGCCAACTATTCGGCCAGACAGGATCTCTTTAGACGGGTTGCCGTCTTCTTTCGCAGCTTCAGACTCCGCGACTTCCTTGTTCGGGCCTGAATGTTCACCGGTACTTTCAGTTATCGAATTTTCCGGTACCCTAGATCCATCAACATCCAAATTGCCCACTACATTGGCCGGCTCCGGAACGATTAACGTCTCAGATTCAGAAGACTCAGTTGCAGGTGCATCACGTACTTCGGTGCTCTGCTCCTCCGTTTCTGAGGGTTGGGGCGCTTGCTCTTCCGTCGGTTCTGGCAGGCCTTTTCGGGTCGACCTCCTTCGAGCCGTCGTTTTCGTGTCGACGGCGGTGGTTGAGCTCCCCTTTACTTTCTGCTCTTCAGGCCTTTCTTCACTCTGCTTTTCTGACATAGGTGCCGTATTGCCGCCGTTCGCCTTTTCATCATCTATGGCTTTCTGAAGACGCTTAATCAGCTCAGCCTTTGTTCCGGACTGCGGAAGTTTACGGGTTTTGAGCTCCTCTCTCAGGTCCTTCACCGTGCGAGCACTCAGATCTTTGGTTTGGTCTGTCATTTTGCTTCGGTCTGAGACTGCCGGAACTATTCAGTGCCTGGACGATATCGGAGTCTTTGCGCAAGCGGAAACAGCCAGGTTTGAGTAATTGAAGTCGAACGTGCCCGTTGAAGCTGTGCTCAGAGTCTTGAAGCGGTGGACAAGGCCGGGGTTCCAAAATGGGCTATGATGGTCGACATCCGAGCAGCAGTAGGTTTCCTTTAACGAGCGAAAACTAGGATATTCGCGGCGGAGCTCTTCTCGTGTTTCGGCAAGGGTTGTGAGCTGGTTTTTGAGAGCTAACGACTTCGAAGGCCGACCTGACTTTCGAGGGTGTGTTCTTTGTGCTTGTGTCCTGTGTTACAAAGGGAGTTCTTTCGCAGTCACAACAGATCTTGGCAGGTTTGGAATGGAAGCTGGTTGGGAGGGGTTGGAAATCTGGGAGGGAGTGCACTTGGACAGGAGTGGTCGAGGGACAAAGGCGATTACGTGCGGGCGTGGGCGGGTTTTCTCTGTTAATCTTTCTTTTTGTTTTCAATCGCTAAGGTTTCGTTTCAACATGGTATGTAACATGGAACATCTGGGTACTCCAAGACGGCGAAGACTGAGCGTGAGAGAGGTGGCTATCACAACGAATGAAGAGGATGGCTGGAACGCGCATGATATTTTCGCCTCAGTTTCAGTTTTTCCCATATGTTCTCGTTGCGAACTTATGTTTCCAACAGCTATGGAATCGAACACGAACAAACCGCACTACACAAGTCGGCTTCTTTGTTTGTGAGATCTGGCATAACATCTCATGCTTTCCGTTGACTATAGACTTCTGCTGGTGCACCATATACCGGACCATATCTATGAATTTTTCTCTCAGCGTAGCACGTTTTCCTCGACGTTTATTGAGGGGAGTGTGTTGATGGTGTCGTTTTTCCTTTCGCCATGCCCTGCCGACCCACTTTAGAGCGGAGTTCGAAAGATTGGTTGATAGCATGTGTCCATACACGAGCATAGCACTCATTTTTCTATCTGATCAGACTGGTAGTTATTTAAACTGGTGCATGCGTGGTTCATATAGCGCATTAACCAATCAATCAACCGCAAACAAATAAAACGTGCGTTTTGTTGATTACTGAACACCACCGAAATTGTATCTGCACGAAAAGAAACTCACATCCTCTAAAAAGAAACGACACTGAGCTACTGATTAAGGTACACTTTGGGAACACTCCGATAGTGAAAGGCAGCGAAACAAGATCGAAGTTCAGCAAGCATATCAAAGCCAACATCGAAAAATCGGGACAATGCAAAGAACGTATAGTGCAAACGCCCAGTCGGTTATTAGCGACCAGGATGCCAACGATGGAATGGGTATGGGATTTGATGGGGCTCGTTTTTGAAATGGCGAAATCGCGTGTATCCTGCGTAGATCCATTTCTGCATGTCTACATCTATCTTGGATTCGGTTTCTCACATTTTTTCTCTGGCCACTAGCGGAAATCGAGCTTCAGAGGCTCCAACGTCAGTATCGCATCATGGAAGGAGATAGGAAGGCTTACAGTGAGGAGTCCCGCATCTTGATTGCAAAGCAAAGGTGCGTTATGCAGATGAAAAGTCTGATCAGAGGGGAACACAGAGAGATGTCGACGGTGGCGGCTTTTCTGTTCCCTTCCTTCACGTATCATATGGCTTCTATAATAAACACGGGTTTTTTATTTTTGCGTTGCAACACGCAGGGGTACCATAGAGAAACTGAAGAAGGACCACCAGCATTTGCAGGATGAGCTGCGGCTCCTGGAAGCTAGAAGGGAGGAGCGGAAAAAGAGCGGGATGCAGAGCAAGAAGGCCGAAATGTTGGCCGAGCAAGCAGGTTTGTGAAAGATACACACATCATTCATGTTGCTTTTGAGTTTCCTTCGTTTGAAAACATTTGAAGCAGGCACATAACTTTGTGGAATCCAACTCTATCCCAAACCCAACTTTTATGAACGAAAAATTCAACACGAAAGAAATGTATCAACGCAAAGTTCGAGCAATGATGTCAGAAATTCTGTACTTGGACCAGCAAATCGCCATCCTGGACGCAGAAATTGACCAGCAACGGGCACGACTAGGAGGTGTGAATGCAGCAAGCGAAAACACTGGCGCCATCGAGAAGCAAATCAAAGTGTTGGAAAACAGATTGGATAAGGTTTGTTCGGGGAGTGAGAGAGAACGGCAGAGAGGAAGAGTTTGCACCATCTTAGTTTGAAGTTGAAATCCGAAGCCCATGAATTTGTTGCCCGCATCTGCTGAGCGATTTCTGTTCGCCCTGGTAAATCAGGCCCTTGTCAAATTCAACAAAGCCCTCGCTGTCAATAAGAAATTTCGAGGTCAGATTGACAACCTGCGACGGGAGCGGCTGGTTTTCGACAATGTCCATAGGAAATTCGAACGAGAGCACCTGGAAACGAAGAAGTTGATGGCAGAGATTATCGAAACAAGCAATGCTGCTTATGAAGCCAGGTGAAGTCTTCTTGCAAAAAGATGTTGTTTCCGGAAAGCAATGGTCAATCGAGTGCAAACGCACAGAAAGTCGGTAGGCAAAAACTGAAAGTTCTCTTCCTCACCACCTCACGATCACTCGTCAAAAAACAAACACTGACTTACAGGGACGAAGCCCAAGCTAAAATTATGGCTCTGCGTGAAAAAGCTGATAAAGAGTACCAAACATATATCCAAGAAATGAAGGAGCTCGACAGAGCCCTTGAGCAGGAGCGCAAGTTGAAAGAATTTATGATCACCAAGATCGCTGATCGGACGGAGCGTATGATGGCAATGCAGAACGGCGGTGCAGGAGGAGCCGACGGTACTTCAGATGCGCCGAACGCTACTGGTAGTGGTGCTCTGGGACGCAAAAATAGTAAGCACGGGAAGAAAGGTAAAACCTCCACACCCTTTCAAAATGATTTGTCAACCACTCCAGTCTCGTGGAGGTTCGCCTTTCTTCCTTCGTCCGGAAAATCTTGAAATCTGCCTAGAAAGTCTTGGAAGCTCTCCGACTGACATTCATACTCTTTTCGCTGGACAAAAGACAAAGATTCCATGGCCACCAAGTTCCCCTCACAGGATATGCTTTACGAATCTGTCAAGCAATACGAGAAGGCTTTCGAGGAGATCCAACGTGTCACGGGAACATCCAACATCGACAACCTGGTCCGGCGCTTCAAAGCCATGGAAGACACCAACTTCTCCTTATTCAACTACGTCAACGAGGTCAACAATGAGATTGAGAAGTTGTTGGAGGAAACCGTGGACATACAGAAGCAGATCGACTCGATGAAGGTGGATAACGTCAAGGTGGAGGAGGAAATGCGGAAGGTCATGAAGACGCTCGAGGTATGTGTCTCGTTCTATGAAAAGGCCCTTGTCGCGTGTCTTTTGAAATGTCGAAAGCATACAGCCTGGAATTACCGTTCACCATCGCCGACTTTTTTTTCGCCATTTTCGTCACAGGAATCTCTGAACGGCTACAACGAAAAGACCAAGACCTACGAGCAGCAATACAACGAAACCCTACATACAATCAACGACATGAGGGCGGGTGTGGGACGGATGGTTGCTATGTTCCAAAACATCCGACAGCCGTACTTTATCCCGTTGCCGCCCACGCTTGGAGGGGAAGTTCCACCCGTCAGCGGCGATGCACCAGCAAGTGCCGATTCGACAAGTGCTGGCCAATCGCGACCAACATCGGCGTCGGCACAAGCAGCGGCAGCGGCGGCTGGCCTCTCTTGGACGGACTCCAACCTCATCCAAGTCCTTGGAACGCTGGAACAGAAGACAAACGAGCTGCTGACGCTCAACTACCTCTTCCACACGCCACGTAAGAGTGGGTCTGCAGGCAGCAATGGCCCGAGCTCCGCCGCCGCCGCCGCCGCCGCTGCTGCTGCTGCTGCTGCTGCCGCGTCTGCACCATCAACACCTGCGGCTGCTAATGTTCCGCCAACTGCCGTTGCAGAAGATAAGGCTGCAGAAGGTGCTGCTGGATCAGTATCCCCGTCGGCTAGCACGACCCAGGGTGGTGTATCTGCACCGACCGTGACCTCTCCAGCCTTTGTCATGCCATTGCTCGGAACTGTGGGTGGCTTGCTTGGCCAAGGACCAACCGCACCAATCGGAAACATGACAATCATCGCGCCAAGCACTGGGTACGTCTACTACATTACCTTTAGTCATTGAGCACAATCTGTGTTTGCCTTTACATGTCCTAATGCGTTTTTTGCTGTGGCCACCACCAGGGACGACCACGACTCTGACACATACGTATCGGAGGAAGAAGACCGGCCGCTAACACGCGAGGAGCTTTTGCAGAAGACACTTAGAGGGGTAGGTCCTGAACTCACCTCATGATTTGTTTCATGACCACAAGTTCGTTGTTCTTGCGAGTTGAATGTGCGTAACTGACACCTTATTGTTTCGAAAGTTATCAAAGCGGGAGAAGACCGCACCAACAGCCACTGGCCAAACGAATCCCAACAAAGGGGGAAAGTCGAAGAGAAAACAAGGAAAGGGCAAGCCGATGAGTGATCGGGACTGAAAATTCAGTAGTTTTATGACCTCTCGTGGTCCTTCTCGTGCTTCAAGTTCATTTCAAAACTTTTTCAAAGAGCTTTGCTTTTAGAGAGGATGATGATGATGTTGTTGAGCACCTCTTCTACGTACCTTATTTCTAGAAATAGCATGTATTTGGATTTGTTCTTCAAAAAGGCAAGAATCTGTAAATAGCAGATTTGCGCACAATGTCATTTATTTTTTCTCCTCGCCGGTGCACCCACAAAGTGATGCACCCAATGATTCTTTGCCGTCGTTAGTCTCCTCCGCCGGTTGTTGTTACTACTACTACTACCACCCCTCCCCCGCAAGCATCACCAACGCCCCCACCGGTGGTCAACAGTCCAATCCCATCCTTTGTCGGTCCTCAACAATCCCCAAACTTCTCCCCCAATGGTCCATTCCCGTCCGTGTCCTGCACAACCACCATCACAGCCTTCTCTACTCCCTCGGGGTTCGCTGAAGCCAAGTCCAACACGGGAGGCACAACCTCGGTCGTCGTCGGATCTGTCCTTGGCGCCGTTGTGTTCTGCGCTGTGTTGATCATGATTCTGTTCGGTTGGAGGACCTGCAGAAAGAAGTACGATGAGACCCCCGAGTTTTACAGCACAAACAGTGGGTCTCGCCCGGCTAGCAGCCTTTTGACCGGCGCAAGTCTGAGGCAGTCGATTCAATCTTTGGCATCCAACTTGGGGTTAGCTTCTGCACCGGCTCCTATGGCGACAACCGCAAACAGCAACACTTCGCTCAGGCCAGCTGGCGAGACTGACCCGGCGAATGCTATGACTATGGTCACCACCGCAGGATCGCCAACGGCGATTTACACGACTACTCCGGCAACGTTGGGTCACTCGCCTGCTTCCCCTGTCGCCCCGATTGAGGCAACTACTTACCAGCCTTACGGATCTTACAACGCTTACGCCGCTCCTACGTATGCCGGTGGATACGTCGCCGCCCCCGCTCCTAGCGCACAGTACGGCTATGGTGCCTCGGTGTTGGGAACTTTGGTTGGAGGCCAGGATATGCGAGTGTGGCAATCAAGGTAATTGATCATGATCTTTTCGAGCACATTTCGGATACTTCTTCTCGTTCAACGATATTTTGCAACAATTATTGGGTGTGAGGGCTTCGTTATTTTCCCGCCTTGCGAATATTCTAATATACCAATATTTTTACGCATTCGGCCGCTCCCCCCC
>JADGJF010000731.1:0-15645 GCA_027596845.1 Quaeritorhiza haematococci | reverse complement strand
ATCTTCGTTTATATGTTGATCATGCTTATGATATGTCGATTTCTTATTTGACTTCGCAGCTTGCTACTGGTACTACGCCGGTCCTTACTACTATTGCTACTACAACATGTGGGGACCTTATTACTACTGCTACGTTAGCGATATTGGGTGCTGCTGCCAACCTATCTACTATTGAAATGGACGGGGTTCCCATGTTAGTACGGGCCGTCATGGGTGGAACTTGGAAAATGGAAACTTTGTTGTGGATTCGGATGATTGATTTGCGAAGGAGGGAGAACCGCCGAAGTAGTAGAATAAGTGAAACAAATAGCTAGACTTCGTCAGTAAAAGTAGTTTGAAGAGAAGCCCGAGAAATGTTGGTTGGATGGTGTTCGAGTTCAATTGTTGAGGCGAGTGGGTGAAATACAAGAGATTGAAATCAGAACAAACGAAACAAACCACATTTGACGCGCTTTTCCTGATGTAAAAACGTGCAACCCCTTATCATTATAAGAAACCCAATTCAAACTCTGATTGAGACACATATTTCGGTCCATGTACTCCTCGCCTCTTCAACACAATATGAGATACCGGAGATACCCAGAGAAGGTTCATAAAAACATCAGAACGCGTATGGCTGTTTTCTCTGATCATGAAGGTGTCCAGTCTGCAATATATCGTAGGACGTGGAAAATGTTCGTACATACACAAGCTCTTTTCAACACATCACAATCGAAGCTTGCTCGACACAAAAAAGAGGGGATTCCAGCAGGTTTTGATATGGAGATCCTCACAAAGTTCAAGAGCCGAGACCCTTCTTTCCTCCTATTAATCTCTTAAATATCAAAGTAGATCGAAGTGCCAACAGTGCAGATCAGAAGCACCGTATTCCCACCAATTTCAAGTTCAAGACCCGAAACCCTTTTTCCTTTCCGGATTATAAAAGCCGTCTATTCGAAACCGTCTAAAACCTACCAAACCGAAACCCACAAGCCTACCATAAAATCTTTTGAAAGCGCCAGAATCAGAAAACCATGTTCACCTCATCCACATTCCGCACCTTCGCCCTCACTCTCGCCTTTCTCTGCACCTTCATGTATGTTCAAACGGAAATAGCCCTAGCTCAGGCGCCGATGCGTCCTGCAGCTGTCAATATGATGCGTCCGAGAACGCCTGCTTTCGCACGCGCAACACCCATGCACCGAATGTCAATGATGTCCCCGGTCATGCCACAGGCTTTGATGGCGCCAGCGAGTGCGGCCCCGCAGGTACCTCAAATGCCTCCAACTGAGACCGCGGATGACATGGCTTCAGTGACGGACTTGGATGCCGGTGCTCCTGCTCCTGGCGTGAGTCAGTACTATCGTGAGTACCCCATGGTGTTGATTTGGTGCCAGGTGATATGTCTGCAATCGGAAAATCACCATCCGAACTGACCCGGCCATACTCAATTTTCACACATCATTGAACAATGACAGCGACCTGTTACTGGTACTACGCCGGCCCGGCCCAGTACTGCTACTATGATCTCTGGGGCCCTTACTATTACTGCTACATCAGCGACGTTGGGTGCTGCTGCCAGCCCTTGTACTATTATTAGAGGAACGTTTCGTTGTGGCATTGTAGAGCGACCGTTTCATTTTTAGGCTAGTGAGGGAAGGTGTTGTCTTGGAGTTTGATGTTATTTGGTGAGGAACGCGAGTTTAGTATGTTAAATACAGTATAGTTAGAGTCAATAAATGTGGATCAGGCCCGACCATTCTTTTGAGAAACTTAACGCCCCAACTGATTGCAAACTCTGCAATGCCGTGAATAGCAGCCACTTCACTTGAATCGGCTCCGGATTGCCCGGGCTGGCAGCGCGTACAGAGTGCACCACCAATTTCCATTTTTTCCAGGAGATGGTTTCAGTTGACGTTGATGCGCATTTCACACACTTGCAATTTGTCGCCCGTGTATACGAATCCTTGGAAGCGTTTGGAATACTTTTTTGCATGTCATTTCTATTCTGTATTATCAGAGCATCCGCGCTATTCGCAACTTTCCTCAGGGAACGGTATTGGGTTGATGCACGAGCTGGGTTGCGAGCTGGGTAAAGGTTTGGTATTGATGATCAACGGTCTGCGCGGCGAGCATAATTATGTCGCACATTTCCACTTCGATCATTCGCATTGGAAAAGTGCGCGAACATCCCTCGACCACATTTCTCACATCCATGTGCATTGCAAATCAACCTGCGAAAGACCCTATGTGCCCTGTTCATCATGCACCCTGACGTTAGATTCTTGACTTGTCAGATCGACTATAAGAGGCGCATGTTTCTATCCGGTTTGCAAATCAGCTCAGTTACAGAATCCGAGCAACCAATTAGATCCTAACCTCTCGCGCCTCACAAAGTTCCTTCCCAGTTTCATCATGCTCTCCCGCTCCACCATGAACACCTGGTTTCTCGCCCTTTTCGCTTTTTTGGCGCTCGCCGTCCTCACCACTCCAACGCTCGCTCAAACGCCCACTGCGGCCACCAATGTGGAGGCGACACCTATGGCCATGCCTGCAACCTCTGCTGCCGCAGCTGAAACGCCCGAGCCTGCCGCCGCGTCGAATGCAAACATGCGGATGGCCGTTGAAGAGGTCCCTGCCGAACTTCCCGCTGCCCCTTTCTTTGCCCAAGCTGCTACAGGGATGACTCCTGCCACAATGGATTCTGGTGACATCAGCGCCAGTCAATACTATCGTCAGTACTTAACAAACGGCTTTTGCCCATTTCGAAGTGTTTATTCTCTGTATTGATAATCTTTTATCCATCACTTTTTGCAGCCTGCTACTGGTACTACGCCGGTCCTTATTACTATTGCTATTACAACATGTGGGGACCTTACTATTACTGCTACGTCAGCGATATTGGGTGCTGCTGCCAACCCATTTACTACTGAAGCGGGTTTCACTGTAGAGCTTGGAAAATTTAGATCGTATTGTTCGGTTGTTCGGTTAATGAAGAAAAGAGGCAGGAAGGGGAGCGAAGTAGTCGAATCTGTGCAGGAAGGAAATTAACTGGGCTTCGTCAGTCAAGTAGTTTTATTTAGAAGAGCATCTCGAAATATATCGGTTGGGTAGTGTTCAGAGTTCGGATTAGTCAGAGGCGTGCCTAAATTTTAGAAACAATTTTAGGACCTGTGTTCGCTGTGGTGTCAATGAGCGACCTTCGGTTATTGTATTATTAAATATGCACTCTTCAGGTTTTATCATCCATGTGGACGAAAAAATTGTACATCGAGTTTCTGCATGGTTCTTATGGGTTTTCGATTGAAAAGATTGCTCTCGTTCATGGTGCACGGCCCACCGTTGATATGTCGGCGAAAATCTTTGCGCAAAGCCTTCCACATGGTCCGTCCTGCATTTCATTTTATGGGGCCTTACGATATATATCGGGTGAGACCGCTACTCTCTCGAGATTCAAGAGAAAGCCCTCAGTCCCGTCAGTATGTGAATTCATAGTCTAAGTCTCAAGGTATCTACAAAGCTTTTAAGAGAATTTTGTGAAATGCGAGACAAAGAAAACCAAAGCGTATCTTCCATGAAATACAAGAAAGCACAATGAAGGGCAGTATCTTCACTTTTCGGCCTTCTCACACAAACAACTATCCCCAAACCCTTCGTTCATAGAGCCGCGCCGCTTCCATCTGCATTTCTTTCTTGTGGAGGCTTGTGCACATCCAACAAATCCGATTCTGAAGCGAACAGATCGTCCCACTTCTCGGCTGCTTTACTTGATAAAGGGACCCCTGTTGACTGTCGTTTGGACGATTTGTCGGTGTTATTATTGTTTTCGCTCCCTCCGCCATTGCCACTGCCGCCAAGGGAGAAGAAACCACCCTTGCGAGACATTTTCGCGTGATTCTCCGTTGGAGATGTGGGTTTTTTGTCGTCGCAGAGTTTTTCGGTCGATTTTGCTTTTTTCTTGCCTGTTTTATTTTTGGCGTCGTTCAAAAAGAGTTGAGGATAGAAAAAAAAAAGCGAGAGATGATCAATCAATTGACCTTAAAAGGGAAAAATGACACAAGACGAGTTATTATGAACCGCCGCCACTGCCAATGCCCTCCCGCTCTTTTTCACAATTTATGGCCTGATCGATTTTGGCAATTCATCCACATTTCGGTCGCTTTTCCCCTTTATCTCCATTCCCACTCTCAATGCCTCGCACTAACCCTCAGTCTCTGAAGAGCTCTTGGCCGATCTGCAACTAGAAGTCCTCTTTCCCCTCTTTAGCCGCGTCAACGCCATCTTCATCGAGTTCTGCGATTTACTGCAACCATCGCTCACATCCTCGCCGTTGCTCACAGACTCTTCAGAGCTCGACCGATTCAGTGTCTCTGTCGAGGCACCAATCTCCGCCACCGTCATCATTCCACCATTACTACCGCCGCCGCCGCCATGCTCACCTCCATCTTTTCCTGCTGCCGTTTCCTCGCTGTAAACAGCGTTGAGACTGTTCCTGTTGCTGCTGTTGTTGCTGTTCGCACCGGCGTTGTTCTGCGGCGGAGCAACTGGCTCCGGCGGGGGCTTCATGCTTGGTCGCCTAGTAAATAGCGAGGGTCGTCTTGAGCCAGGGAAAGAAGGGCTTTTTGGGGATCCAGGGAGGCCAAGGGTTGAGGACACCATCGAGGTTATAGGTGAGTTGAACGAGATTGCGAGCGTCAGGCTACCCGAGCCACTCCCTGCACCGCTACTGCTGCCTGCATTGCTCCCATTGCCGGACATGCCGACAGGGTTCGAATTGCTGATGATCACGCCGCTGTGCCGCTTCGAGTTCTCGGCGAGGCTATCTCTCATAGTAGAACGACCGAAATCTTGAATGATGTTGTCGATCATAGCGCCCCGCGTGCGGAGATGTGGGCGACGGAATTTAGGGGCTTTGTATGCTGCGTTTTCTCCATTAATTACTGCAAGAAAGATTCGTAAGTGTAATGGTCGGTGATCGGGAAAGGCATAGAAGGAATGACAGCAATTGAAAGGAACAAAAGTCATTCAGCCTGGACATACTTTTTGCCATGATGAATTCCCGAAACTGTGCGGCATTATAGAACACTGGCGGACACGGTATTGCAGGCCCAAATGGTGGCACGTCTTGGCTGGAGACGACAGAGACCCTGTATCCAATCGTGTCGGGCAGAGAACGGTCTTCCTGAACGATAATGTAGATGTGGAGAAACTGCGATTTGATCGTTGTTGGATCGAATTGAGCGTTACCGTCCAGGTACACGACGCATACAATGTCTGCAAAATGCGACGCATAAAGTTGGTCAATATTGTTGTCTCTTGGAAGGAAACGTTGTGGGGCTGTCACATTACCATTCCCAATGTGCCGTTTCCTCTGAATTTGCTGTGTATCATCCTTTGAATACGGTAGATATGTTGACACATGGTATGTCACTTCAAAGTTTCGCCATTTGGTATTCAATGCTTGTGCCCCTGTTTGGTTGTTCTTGGTATCAAGTCCCGCAGCGAACCCGGTAAAACCTTTGAGAGGCACTGTGTCGCCCAGAATCTTCAGAAACTGATTGAAGGAGTCGCTCCCGTTTTCTGTATGAAATTGACATTTCGTTTCATTTAGCATTTTTGTTATCAAAAACCAGCGGTGGTCTTTGAATGAAGACAGATTTCAAAGAAACCTCAAGATTACCGTTCGAAAACATCTCCTCTTCCGTTTTTTGTCCCTCTTTGCAATACAGGACTCCGACTTTGTATTTCAAAACCAGCTGTGTATTTGGGAACAATTGGTGTTCTTTAATCAATTGATCGATAGGCGGGGGGGAGAAAGCATGTGTGGTGCCAAAACGATGCATATGACCTGCCAACAATCAATAACACTATACCTGCAACTCATCAATCTGCGCAAGCCGTGGCTCGATCGCCTTATCAGTGATTCGCACGAGCTTACTAGGCTGAATCCATGGATGGATGTGTTGCAGTGCGTGTTTCATAGAGGGCTTCCGATGTAGAACGGATTGTCCTACGCTTGAGGATGGAATCATAATACGAGTATCTGTGCTCTTATGTTTTGTTCGTCGTGGCGAAATAATAGGAGTATTGGAAGCTTGTCAGATGCACTTCGGACTACTCTAATCACAGAGATTCTTGTGTCTGGCGTTTCTGACAACTTACCTCTCTCATGCGTAAAATGGCCCTGTATTGACTCTCCTCCGCAACCATATCCTGCGAACCTCCATCTTTGGTGGGACGCTTGACCTCATGAAGCAGCGAGACAATCACGGGGCCAAGCTTGTCCATGATACCAATATACGTTCGGTGCTCTGCAGGAATTATCAAAAACGGAGTCAAAACCCACATGGTTCCCGGCATCAAACGTGACATCAAACGCGACATCAAATGCGACATCAAACCCGGCATTTAACGTCAATACACAGTCCTCGAAAAAATGCGACGGCTTGAACACACATATTTCAGTGACATTACCCACCATGGTTCATAAAACACTTGCGATAACAATCCATATCGCCGTCGATGTGTTCCAACTTAGTGTCTCCGTAAATATTCCTGTTAGAATCGCTGCTGCTATCGCGTTGTGGCTCTCCCGTGGCTTCTATTCGGTATCCCTCGGCAGGTTTGGCGAGAAGCTGATTTGCAGAGAGGAGTTGTTTGCCGTAAAGGAGAAGAGAGAAGAAGGAGCTTAAGAATTTGAATACGTTCATCCTCAATCGCAAAGCTCTCAACCCGAAAAAGTGCTATACGGGCGAAAACGCACCTTTCTCTCTGCATCGAGGTACTCCTGGATGAGATTTGCGATTTGCCTTGCTGTTGTGTCAATCTTCCGTTTTCAAAAAAAGAGTTAGAGTTTCATAGACACAGCGAAAATGGATTCGTTTAAGTAACACTCATCATAGGAGAACAACGAAAACCTTCAGCTTCCTGTGTCCGCATAAAAATCGACATACCATCGATCGAACCCGACTGGCATCAACTTTACACGCCTCCGCAAAGCTTGATATCTCAACATCCGACCGTATCTCCCGTTCCAGCTTCGAGAGTTCCTGCACACATTTCCGCAGTTGAGTCACCGGAATGATAGCTGATGCGACATCTACGATGCGGCGGACAGAGTTTATAACAGCACCGAACGTAAGGGTGATCCCATCCTGTTTGGAAGCGAGGGAAACCGCTGATGGCGAAGATGTCAATGGTTTGCCTTCCATGGTGGGTTCGAGGGACGTGGTGGTGTCTGCTGTGGATGCGTGGCTCGATGATGAAGATCCTGATCCAGCTACCTCCAGCAACGCGATCAACTCTGTCCCTTGGTGTAAAAATTTGGCGGAAAGCTCCTTTAGAATGTCCAGGGCTCGAGGAGTCCCGCTCCATATTGTACAGGCGCCGCCAAGAACTTCCGCGTTCTCGAATTCCGACGCCTTTTTTGAAATCATTAAATCGAGATGTAAGTCGGATCCTTAGAGGAAGCAGTCACATCGAAAAAGCGGAAAATTACCAAGCCCACCAACAGAGTCAAATTCACTGTCCTTACCACTCTTATAATCTCTTTCTTGCGCGGCTCCTCCTGTGAACCATCGCGACGTTTAGCAATCTGTTGATCAACACCATTTTTCTTCTCACTATCTGACTCGATCCGAAGCAAGTGGGGTCTGGCGCTCAAGTCATCCTTCACTTGAGTCGCAACGCTCTTCGGTCTCCCAGCCGAATCTGATGGGTCGGACTCAATGACCACAGATACAGGTCTGGACCTCTGTACTGAGTTTCGACTGGACCTTTCTTCGTCGTGCCATCCATTTTCAGACATGTCTCCCCAAGTCACATGTGATTCAATAGCGGCATCGTCCACATCCGAATATATGGAGTTGTTGCTGCCAAGCGGAGTGTCATTCATGGATATGCGTTCGACGTGTATTGAAGCACCTGTACGAGCTGACGTATCAGCTGTACCCATTTGCATTTGAGAATATTTGCCCCCTTCCACGCCTCCAGTGATACTGCTTTTCGTTTCCGCTGTGCTCGCGCCTCTCATCATTGACACCCGTTTTGCTGTTGATGGTGACGCTGGAGGTGGCGTTGATTCCATCTTACTCCCTGAGCCAGTGCGAACCAGCGACTTCCTTTCTTCGGACTGTTTCGACACCGACGGTCTGTTCAGCGTTGGCGGTCCTGATGATGACGGTGTCTCCATTCTCATTCGCACCCCTGTCACCGTATCCAAAGCTCCTAGGCTGGAACTTGCGAGGACATTTTTCGGGAGTCCGGATCCGTGTGACGCGGTATCTCCCTTCAGAGCAGGAAGATGCCCTTCCGCCGTCGTCTTGCTACCCGAACTACCAGTGAGCGAATCCGCGGAAGTGCTCATTTGACGCAGTAACTCCATTGACCGTTCTTTAACCAATCCAGTGCGTGTAATTGGCACCTGCGATCGCATGTCTGGGTCCGATGTAAGTGCTGGATTACAGAAAAAAATGGGATATAAAAGAAAGTTGTTAGGAAACAAAGCACATCCTTACGCAAAGGCATGGAATTAACCCAACGATAAGTCTGCAACGGTTTTCTCCTCGGGTGGGTGCTTTTATTACCAACTGCATCAGTGGAGCAGGTCCGGATAGTTCCCGCGGCAATTCCATCACCCATATGGTAATCTAAGTGCCCCATACTCCTCCGAAAGTCATCGAATGCCGCTTGAGAAATGGAACCTCCGTGTTCACTCCTGCTCCGGTTGTGCATGAATTTCCTTTCTTTGCCACCACCACTTCCACCACCAGCACCAGCACCCTCCTCGTTAATCATGGGTCCAGAATTAATGCGTGAAAGTAAGCGTTTACCCCCAGTCGTGCAGATCATTCTCGGGACGTCCGTTGCGGAATCATCTTTGATTAGGGACCCAACGCTTTGACCTCGGGGTCGGTTGTTGGTGCTGTTACGGATGTCTGTGGTAGCAGTCGTGGTGGGCTGCTGAAGACCGGTCGGATGAGAAGAAGCGGCGGCTACAGCAGAGAACTCTTGGATACGTTTATGAACATATCCATCAGAGGCTGGTTGGTGGCGGGGATCCATGGAGTGCAAAGCAGGCACTGATTGATGTAGAGGGGGAGTTGATTTCGTTCTGCCTCGGTCACTACTAGGTGGTAAGGCGTCTTTAAGAGGCTCTTTGGAAAGGAGAGAATCTTTAGAGTAGTATGAAAGGGGCCGCGCGCGCACCGTTGAGGGTGGTGCTGAGGAAGCTGCTACTGGTGCAGACGCGGGTGCAGGTGCTGTACTTGCAGATCCTGAGGGGTTAGTTGAAATACGAAGAGATTTGACAGACAACACCCCAGTGACTGCACGCCCTTCGCATCCCACAAATCATATTTCAGTTTAGGAGATAGAGAACAGTGAGTAACACGGTATGGACAACGTCGGGCAGGGGTGGCGTGAAATACTTCAAATGCATAAGGACTTTACCAGATGCGTCGGTATCGCGAGGTTTGTGGGCGCTACAATATATCCAACCATTTCTGGAGACAAATGTTGCGAGCGTCAAGGTCCTCCTGCATTGGACACATTTGAAACACTATCATGATGTCGAGGGTGAGACCGTGTGCATTAGGAAGTGTCGAGACGGAAGGGGAGAGCAAACTCCAAAATTATGCAAATCAAACTCGGACAACGATGATATCTCACCCCCTTATGATATATGCGGGTGTCGGCCACGATGCATTCCATGGCATATCTGTCATAGAAATGAACAAAAACTGAGTACAAAAGCGCTCCCCAACGCATCCGGATGCAAAAGCACGATTGCAATAGAAAGTACGAAATCGCTTTGCTGGAAAGACACGTACACCGCCCGAAAACATATGCAGCACGTTCCATTTTTAGTATCTGCCGACATTTCCAAACGGGGTTTCTGAGGGTGGTCCAGCCGCGGTTCTCTATCTCATGGGAAGGAGGGGGGAGGGGGTACACAAGGTCACGAGAAAGGTTCGTAATTATCGAGCCTTGGGAACCAAAAAGCGTGCAAGAAATCCACACCCATACCATGCACAAAACGCGAAGGGAATCAACAATGTTTCTTGAAGTTGTTGAAAACCCATGAACACAGTTCACGGTTGGATGATCGGCCTACAGAATTTTATTTCAACGCGGTTTTCAAATGAATACGTCTTGCACCACACCCACTTTTCTGTCTTTTGTGTGCCCAGTAAGGCGTGGATCAGGTTGGTGTTTTTCTGTGCCGTTGTAGCCCTCAATCATGAAATGTTCTAATATCTCTTGCTTTTTTGGGAAGACTTCCAAATGATCCACTTCACAAACAACATTTTTGATTCGACCATCAACCATCTACCTTACACTTTCTCATAAGCGAAATCCCCTTGTTTGTTTTTCCCTTCGCTAGCATAAAAATCTCGTGCTTAAAAAGGTTTGCCTCCCTAGCACGCACAATGTTCGGGATTTGTGTTTCATGGATCAAATAATCTTCATGTGGGTTACAGTTCCGTTCAATCGTGAACATTCATTCTGAAGAGATATTGGCATATTCATATCTTTCAGGTGAAGGATTGTCGTGTTCGGTTATCTTCTCGCGACTCTTTAACATATCGAGGGAGATCAACATTATGATACATAATTATCCCTACATACGACCCTCCCACAACGTATCATTCGTCCCGACAGTCGCGAGAAGTCACTTAGGATAACAATTTGCATTGCTATTCACGGCATTTCGGGATGGGAACACTCTTCCGTCGCTTCAAAATATTTTTTCAAGGGTTGCGCTGAGGGACCGCGAAAGGGATGCACTGGGGTGGTGGTTGGAATGTTTAGATCAAATTTCACGTACTCATCCATATTATCGAATGCAGGAAGATATTGAAACCACTGCGGAACATGGTTCCCCAGATCACAACACCATTATCGGAATGTGCAAAGCGGCATTCGCACAAACTACATAGATCCGAGCTGCAACATTGTGAAAACAATCTGAAGGAAACAGCGGGTACGTCGCCTTTCTTGGGGTCCCATTGTCTCATGCGATCACTAGCACCAAGTCAGAAGACAGCGCGCAGCCTTGCGCTGCAAGGTTTACGCTGATGCCTCAATGATTCACAAATACCGGGATCAAAATGATCGGAGGCACAGTCTTTTCTGATTGGTGATCCCGGTGATCTTTGTTCCATTGTTCCCTTTTGAGCGGTCTTTGACACGGAATATCAGGCCACATTTCAGCTGCTCGCCCACAAATGACTGACGTAGCTTTGGGATCGTTGCGGGGTGTATGTTATTCCAGCGCATGAAGAAAGGATACGGTGAATGAGCGAGTCCCACCGGAAGTCATCAAACGCATCCGCTGTCTGCCAAATCGGCCATCCACGTTTTGGGTGTCACTTCCCCGTTCGCTATGAGTTTTCCGACATGAACATTTACGAAATACCGGGTTCAAAACTTTTTGATGGGTGATCCCGGTCGTCTTTTCCACTTTGCCGGTTTCATGAGCAAAACTCAATCAGGAAATACCGTAAATTGAACAGGCCAGGGAGAAACAAAGGATGAGGATCATGGGAAGCACGAACAGCAGAAGAAAATTCGAAGGACACGAAGTACCAAGTACGAACAGCAGGAACCTTGACTAAATGAGCGTTGCGACATTTGAACAAACAGATAGTCCGCTTCAATGCCTAGAGCTGTATCATACTCTCGGAGCAGATGAATCTGCTGCAATTGTGAAGAAGATTTACACACTTGCGGCTTTTATTGCAATCGAACTATGGAAGCTACTTCTGTAAAGTTTCACAGCTCATGATCACTTCTTTGCTTCCGTCCTGTACTTCACCGCTCAAGAACGTCTACGTTCTCTCTCAAGTTCCACCGCAGAGTCCACTTAAGGTGGAAGCGCATTTTCAATAGTAGATAGGCTGGCAGCAGCATCCGATATCGCTAACGTAGCAGTAATAGTACGGTCCCCACATGTTGTAGTAGCAATAGTAATAGGGACCGGCGTAGTACCAGTAGCACGCTGCACGTATTTATAAGACATGGAAAAATCAGATCCGCAGCTCAACGGAAAAGTTCAAAATCCGATTTCGAGCATATATATCTCGAAAAAATTCGAAACGTGTTCGTGGGCTACTCACAGTAGTATTGACTGGCACCCACATCATCACCGGAAGGTACGGCGGCTGGAGTCATCCCAGTTGCCACTTGGGCGAGGAAAGGTGCAGCTGCAGGTCCGGCAGGGGCCTCTTCCACAGCCATCCGCATGTTTGCGTTTGGCTCCGGGTCAGCGGCGGGCATTTCAGCTACAAAAGCGGGAGTCGCAGGAGTAGCCATGGGTGTTGCCGCCGTATCAGTGACCGCGGTGGGCGTTTGCGCAAGTGTGGGACTGTTGAAGACGGCGACCGCCAAAAAGGCCAAGAGAGGGATGATCCAGGTGTTCATAATGAATCGAGAGAGCATGGTGGAAGCTTTCGAGGTGGATCTTCACAAAACGTGAGAGTTCAGGATCTATTTGCTGTAGACTTGTTCAGATGTTGTACTCGAGCTGAGTTTGGATGGTAAGCGTCCAGATACACTTCCTGTTTTTATAGAAGAATGGCAAGCCAGGATGCATGATCCGCAGGGTACATAGGGTCTATTCGCAGGATCCAGGAAGATTTGCATATGCATGTGGGAAATGCACGGAGTGGACGTCCCTGCGATGGCCTTCCGCGCGCACGGAAATGGGGTTTACTTGGGCCGCAACAGCATTTGAACGTCCACAATTGCGAATACGCGCGCGATATAGAAATACTTCAACGTTTGAAGGCAAATCGTCCGAATACACCAAACATTCAGTTTCGCGGTCATTAACCTACACGATCAGTTTCGAATTCATAGGAATTGATGGTCACAGCCGTAGAGGGCGACCATTTATTTGGCAGGTGAAAAAGAAACTGTCACACGCAGATAAGAAAGATGGTCACCATTACAGTTAACAGCACTCCCATATATATATTTTAGCGTGCATTCCTGAAACTCACACTTGACCTTGTGTAGAGACTGATGGTCTGGCTTGATCCACACATAAACCTCACTTTATATTGACTCTTCTTACTCGATTACACTAATCATAAGCTGTCGCGTTCCTCACTTAAATCTATCAAACCCCAACTTTATGCACCCATCTAAGAACTGAAAGTTCGCTCACAAGACTCTTCGTCGATACTACAATTTGGTCACCGCGTTCCTCTAATAATACAAGGGCTGACAGCAACACCCAACATCGCTGATGTAGCAGTAATAGTACGGACCCCAGAGATCGTAGTAGCAGTACTGAGCCGGGCCGGCGTAGTACCAGTAACAAGTCGCTGCCATCGTTTCAATCAGGAATTAAGGTAAAAGACGGGAGGGGTGAGGTTAGATCCGAATGTGTCATATCCATGGAAAAACCGCGGCCTAATCATCATGACCGAATCGAGTTTCAGACTGTTTAGAGTACTCACGATAGTACTGATTCACAGCGGGAGTAGCAGCACCGACGCCCAAGTCCGCCGCCGGAGTCATCTCATCTGCCCTCACAGCTGCAGCCTGACGAGGCGCATTCAAAGTCCGTACCGCAACCGATTGTGGGGGCACCATTGACATTGGTTGCATAGTCGCCGCACGTGCGAAAGCAGGAGTTCTTGAACGCATCATATTAACAGGACCCGGCATCAGCGCCTGTGCTAGCGCTGTAGGCGTTTGAACCGTGACATAGAGGAGGGTGCAGAGGAGGGCGGAGGCGAGGGTGAAGGTGTGGGCGAACATTGTGTTTTTTTTTTTGAGTGTTGAGGGAAGTACGTATCTGGGAGTTTCTGTGTTTGATATTTTTAGGCGGCTACTCTTGGCTTGTTTTTACATTCCAAAGATCGGGGCGAGAAAAAAGGGTCACGGGTCTTGAATTTGGTGGGGATGCACTGATTTGAAGTTTACCATCAATCTTGGTATTTCAGGAACTGATGCGAGAGAAAAGGGTCTCGGGTCTAAAGCTTGTGCACGCTGCTCCTATTACCCAGAATCAAGCCCTTTCGTTTGGGACAAGAAAGGAATCTTTTCATTGCGAACCCTTGAATGTATTGCAGTGACTCTCAGGGGTCGTCTTGAACCTGCTGTATGAACCACCATTGCACCTCCTAGAAATCATAAATGAAAATTTCAACACCTTCAGCGGGAGTCTATGAACTTGTTCATGTTCGAGTGGTGTTTGGGATTGACTCCAGTCGACCGTCGGAGTTTGAATTGAGGTTACACAAGGTGTCTGGGTGGATATCAGTAACAATTCTTGCTTTATTCGATACGATTATGTGCACTCATCTCACCAAACTCGAACACTACCCAACCAATACTTCTCAAAGCTCATCCTAGCTATTTTTACACTAGTCTACTACAGTAACTACAATATCCCAATCTACATAAAACCCAGCATGAACTTGAAGCGCCTATTTCCGGTGAAAGCCCGCCGCCTCACTGCCGCCTTCAATAGTAGATCGGCTGGCAACAACACCCAATATCGCTCACGTAGCAGTAATAGTACGGTCCCCACATGTTGTAGTAGCAGTAGTAGTAGGGACCGGCGTAGTACCAGTAGCACGCAGCTGCAAAAATGAGATTGACAGACCACGCCGGCCATTGTTAACAGAACTGCCAGCTATAGACACGAAAAGTTCGAAAACCCGAATGAGCTTGGACGAATTCATCGACTATGATACTCACGGTAGTATTGGCTAGCACCCACACCATTATCAACATCAGCAGGAGTCATCGGCGTGGCCGGCACCAACTGGGCAACACCCATACCCATCCGGAGATTCGCGTTTGGCTCCGCATCCATCTCCGAGTCAGCGGTAGGCATTTCCATTGGGGAGTCATTGATTGGATCAGACGCGGGTGTGGAAGCCGCAGGTGCCGGTGTGGCCATACTCATAGGTGTCGGCCCCGCCATGTCAGTAACCGCAGTAGGCGTTTGAGCTAGGGTAGGGTTGGTGAGGATGGTGAGCGCCAGGAAGGCGAAGAGAGCGAGAATCCAGGTGTTCATGGCGGTGGTGGAGTGGGAGAGCATGGTGGAAGCGTAGACCTTGAGGTTGGAGGGGGTTCTTTTGCCCGAGTGCGAAGTTTAGAATCTAGGTGATGTAGAGTGGGTGGGTGTATTTGCGCTGATTGGAGTAAGCGAGAGAGGTGCATATCTCCTTTATAGCCGCATTGGAAGTCGGGATGTGTGATGTGCAGGAGGTGCAGGGTGGCAGGGATCTCTGTCAGATTGATGCAAATATGCCTGTGGGAAATGCACGAAAGGGACGTCCCTGTGCCGTCCTTCCATGAACGATTAAAGTGGAAACGGGAGACAAAGTGCACTTCCATTTCGCATTACGGCGAACACATTTTTTTAATCGCGCTCGGTGCTGGTCCTAGACTGCTGTAGTAGTTCTCACGATCGACTTCCACTCTCCGCTTTCGCTTTCATAGACTTCCTCGCCACTCCTCCATCCATCAACCCCAGCTTTCCCATCAGCTCATTCCTCTACCTCACCCTTGTCCTCAACGCATCCTCGAAAGTCCTTCTCTCCGCACATACTCCATTTTGGACCCGGATCGTTTCGTGCGTTTGTTTCCACAGGGCGTTGTCGTTGGTAATGATGGTATGGAGGTGCGGGTGAGGGTGGGTGG
>JADGJF010000730.1:0-15648 GCA_027596845.1 Quaeritorhiza haematococci | reverse complement strand
CTCAAAAAAAGGGGACCAAGCCAACAACAAACAGGTCGGAGTTTCAAAGGGAAGGGGGGGTGGTGTGACAAATTGCACTTACTTGCCGAGCCTCTTGGTTTGCTACAAGCCACTCGCCACTTTTGAGACCAGATGACCAAAGACTTCGTCCGTGCGGATTACGTGTATCGACCGCTTCTAAGTCCGGATCTATGAGTACGAATGCGATTGACTGTTGGAGCGCCGCGAGATGGGATGACGCCGCGAAAAGGAAAGAGCGGTCGCCGTCGACCAGCCGAGTGAATGAAACAGTTTCACCGAGAGGAGGGAGGTGTCAAACGGACCGATGAATTAACAAGAGAGCCGAAGAACATTATTAGAAAAAGCCGAATGTGAGCAAAACCAGATTAACTCTATGCCTGCCATCATGGAAATCCGAATACGCTTCCAGTGCCCACAAGTTGAAGCAAGATGACAAGTCAAAATTGCAAGAATTCACCCAACGTCAGGCAAACATACCACGCTGTAAATATCTATCTGTCTAAGGGGAATCTATGCCGTCTATTGAGTCGGTTGCTTTCTGGCTCTTCCTCTTTGTTTCTGGTGATCTTCAAACGATCGGGGGAAGGTGATGAAGTTGTCACGACCGAGAAAACAGTTGAGGAGATGAGCCAACGCTACTTTGGTTTCGCTCGAGTGGACTATGTACCGACAAGTAACTGTGGTGGTGGTGATGAGATATCGGAAGTGAACGCGATCGTGGATCGTCACGACAGCAGGATCATGATGGTCAGCGCAGCATGTCGGAGTTGGCATGATCGCACACAGAGGAGGAGGTTGACGCGTCAGATTTGCCGTGATGTGCAAAAAAAGATGAAATTCGTTGATTTGGTCCTGTTAGAACGCGTCGGGATAAGTCGGCGTGCGGCGTCCCTTCCATTGATATCCATATGTCCACTTGAACTCAGAAACTCAGAAAAGAGAGAACGAGAACGATCGCTTCCACTCACCTACGCAAGACGGGGCTTAGGCTCCAACTTTATACAGAATTTCTACAGAAGGGGAAGATAGCACCCAAATTAAGAACAAGCAAGAATAAACAAAGGTGGAGAAAGTGGGGAAGCTTGGAGGTGAACTTGATGATCCACGCGTCTCTATGATGATGACATGAGAGGTTTGGATGGGAAAGTTTAAGGTTGAGATTGGGGGGAATCACGTAGACGCGTCGAAAAAAGAGTGTGTTGAGGATGATTCTTGGAGGGGTATTTTTGATCCCTTTTTATTTGCGGACTTTGCGGTGGGCGCTCACGCGTGTTGGATGCAGAGTGACACAACAGTGACTTTTTTGGGTTTCGAATCCCACTGCTTGCACAGGTCACCATCTTTGTACACTTTGCATGCATTCTAAGGAATGGATACAGGAATGGAATGGACAATCAAGAAACAGCTATTGAAAAAGTTTGATTTTTTCTCATCCCCACTTTGTACCATGTGCTGTCAGCTATATATCATCATTCATGTTGTGTATTCAAGTTATGAGAAGAGAAAAGGTTTTCAAGAACCCCAAAAGAAATGTGTTTTTCAGCCGAGGTCAACCGACTTTTTGACCGATGTGATGGTTCTGGTCTGCTTTTGAATCCTTCCCATACATAGCTTCCATCAGATGCAGTGTCAGATGTGATGTCTCCGAAGTTCAGGGAGCTGTGGAGTTTGTCATACCTGAAAGCCCCTCAACCATGACCACTCCCAAAAGCAGCACCCCCTTCAAGACCGCCGACCTCACAACACCTGAAACCACAAATGCTTCCGCCGGTCAAACCATCGATAAACGCCCAGTATCTCCTCAGCCACTCCGCCTCCCTGATGAGCTCATTTGGCACATAATCGAGTCCTGTCCCCCGCATCAAATATGGTCCCTTCGAGCAGTCTGCAAGCTCTTTAAACGGATTTCGGAGTCCGTCTTCCAAGAAGCCGTGGTGGGTGCGGGCGTCGGCTTTGGCACTTATATCGGAATGGCGAATCATGATAGCAAGGGGAAGGGGAAAAGCCAGCGAGCAACTTTCAAGTGTCCCAAACCGGTTATCTCCGTAAACGTGACGGGTTGTCCCTACGCCTGTTCAGCACCGCCGTTGAACTACGTGATGGCATGTCGAGCGGTTACGAAGGCATCAACAGGATCTGAGAACTCAAGAATGGCTGTGTTTGACGAGGACGCAGCGGTTGAGAACGCATGGTGGGAGTTTCGGCAGGCACAAAGCCAGAATCAGAATACAGGTGCCCTTTCTCGAAACGAACAGGCTGATGCACCGATGGACTTGATAGAGGAAACCATGGAGGTCTTTGGTGCTTTGAAGAATCGGGAAGTGGCGGACGAAGAGGTGGAAGAGGCAGACGACACCTTGGAAGTGGAGACCGGCGAGGCCCAAATCCAACCAAGTGCTAGCGACTCGGATTCTGGAACGGCAGGGAACAGCAACAGCATCTCGACTTCGTCCTCGTCGTCCTCCTCCACCTCCGAACACAAGCCTCTATCCGGAACCACAGTCCCCATCACGAAAGGCGAAGCCCGGACCTTCTTCAAGGCACGTACGGCTTGGGGTATGCGCAAGAATCTCCTATCCATGCAGCAACAACATGACGCCGTCCTTCGTCAACTCCAGCATGTTCGAGAAACGAGGAAATCCGTGCAAGAGCTGGGCAATATTCTGAACATTACTCGCATCTTCGCTCTCCAGGAACGACTTGTTGACTCGATGGCACAAAATGGAAGGACACATTTTAAAATCGCGCTCCATTGGCAACTTGCGATGGCCATGGCGAATGCCTGCAAGAGCTTAACGGTTGTATGCGGGGGTGGAACGTGTTGTGACAAGAGAGTGAGGGGAGAGCTGGTCTTAAGGCTTACGAAACGTTGGTTGGAAAGGGAATCGGAAGGGCAAGACGATGAGAACGAACACGAAAAGAAGGAAAATGATTCCTTATCGGTGACAAGGCCTTTCGCCTTTGATCTGAGAGGATCCACGTTTCCCACATTAAGAGACTGCAAGTCAGCAACCTGTCGAGCGGGCTTCATCACATCGATTGACCACGAGATTGAACCAGGAGGATGTGTACTGAAGCTTGTTGTATGCGAGATCACAGAATTGCTATTTCCGCATCACGTACCTATGCAGCAACAAGACGGAAACGAACTGGTTGGCAACTTGAGATCCTCTGTTGTTCGTGAGTTTGCTGTGCTATCTGTTGGGGTGGAAGTAACACCTGGGTGGATCTCAAGGACATTGATAGAAGCGGAAAGAACCGTGGGGATGGTGTAGTGCTGATGCTCGGTGGTGGAGGGGTTTTGTTTGGGTGTAATGTATGTAGATAGGATACCTCGATTTCTACGCTCTGTGACTTTCATTTGCCTGCCGACGAGTTTCTTAAATTCCAACCGCTGAAGACATTACAGTAACGGCGCTGGCGATGAACCAACGTGTCAACATGTAGAAAACCAAACAAAGGGCTCAATACACGAATGAGGTGAGAGAAAAAGAAAACAACGAACTCTGTGACACGGCATCAAAGGTTGTCAACAGCCACGACCATGTTCTCGCACATCCACTCCCGCGAGCTCGGTACATACGGTCGGAAAAGAGAGCGAGTGGGCGAACCCCTAGCATTTGGTTAGTGCCGTTTGATAATGGTCTGTCTGTAGTCCGGAGAGAGCTATTTCATGTGGTTATTTGGAACATTGCCAAAGTGACTGGCCCCTGGACTGGCCCCGGCCGTTGTTGAAGTCGGCAGCCTACTTGAGACCAGGGGTAGGCCGCGATTGATGGGACAGGAAGAATGATGGTAGTGGATAAGGAGAATTTCGTTGTTGGTTTTGAAGAGCATTTCCTAGGCACAGGGGGGTCAGAGTAGTTCGTTTGGCAGGTGTAGCGACTTGTTGCCTCACAACCTTTGCCCTCCTCCTTTAAAGACCATGAATATCAACCAATATGAACTAATGCATCCGCTTCTTTCCACCGTTAACCTCCCATTTGATACATTTACCGTCGCCAACCTCACTCAAATGCATACTTCTCGTCCATATACAGCCCACGCAGTCGCTGGCTCCCCGTCACTCCTATCCCGATTAACGCTCGCACAAGTCCTTGACAGCCACACCGGCTGCGTCAACACCCTAAATTGGTCCTCAGACGGTTCGCTCCTCGCCTCCGGTTCAGACGACACGTGCATATCAATCTGGCAGTACCAACCTGGCCCTCAACCCTCATCTCTCTCCCCTTCCACCCCACGACTCTTCTCGAACCCCTCAATCACTAAAGACGGGAACGGATGCACCCGCCTTCTGATTCGATTCCCGACGGGGCACACAGCGAATATATTTTCGACAAAGTTTATTCCTGGGACGGCAAACTCGGTGATTGCCACTTGTGCAGGGGACAGTGAGGTTAGGGTGTTTGATGTACATCATTCGGCTGCGACGTCGGTTAGGGCTTCGCCACGGAATGTGTTTAAGTGTCATAGGGATCGGGTGAAAAGGTTAGCGACGGTAGAGCACGAGCCGTCCGTGTTGTTGAGCTGTTCTGAAGATGGTACCGTCCGCCAACACGATCTACGCCTACCCCACACCTGCGCACCGTACCGTCGAACCTCCTGTCCGCGCCCCCTCGTCAATTACAGTCGTCAGTTTGGCGAACTCACCACCATCTCCGTGAACCGTTCTCAACCCCACTACTTTGCCATCGGCGGAAGCGACCCGAACATTTTTCTCCACGATCGAAGGATGCTCCCGCAAATTGTCAATACATTTCGACCGGAGAGTATAACGAGCAACAGTGGCAGTAGCGGACTATTTCGGGACCGAAGTGGCGCGCATGTGACGGCTGTCAAGTTTGCTGAAAGCAATGGGAGGGAATTGCTTGGATCTTGGGGGGGGCAACACGTGTATTTGTTCGACGTCAATCTCTCTTCTTCGTCATCTGCGTGCGTTACGTTTTCACCGAGAAGACATTCTGTATCGTCGTCGTCGGGACGAGTTGTTCAGGATTCATCATCTTTAAGGGCGAAACCTGGCCGCACGCATGGCCGAAGTTCTCGCAAAAGTGGAAGTCGAAGAATTCTCAATGATGAAGCACCCCACTCGCCTGCGGAAATCTTCAGCCCAATGCAGTTCAACAAAGTATCCAATTGGGAGGAGGCACTGCATACCCTGAACGAGCGCCTCATTCGTCTGAATGCTGAGGCTGTCTTGGCAAGGGGACAGGAAGAGCATGGTTCCCTTTTGTCTTCGATGCCGGCGGAAATGGATTTTGACCAACATCACCATGTCACCTCAGATAGTGAAGGTGCGGGCACGCACTCTGGAGGCGTATCTGGATCAACTCGACTCGGAAACCGCGGGGTCGCTTATTGCGATCGGGCAAGATGCTATATTGCCCTGGCCCTTCAGACTCTCCCATCATCCGACCCATCGACTTCATGTGACCAACCATCATCCGATCAGACGTCCAGTGCACCACCAGCACCCTCTGGCCCGCGAAAGAGGAAACGCAACGAACATGGGGACGAGGAGGATAAAAACATCACCGCATCGTCTGAATCAGGCAAAACGCAACGCCCTTGCGGTGAACCTGCACAATCTCTACGCGTTGATCTCACATCCGTGACGCGTGTGAGCACGAATCGCGAAGAAATGCACAAGTATCTTGAAAAGGCGCTTCGAGACTCGACACGTGCAACTGCCTTGGCGCCTTTCCACCCTTGGTCATGGATCCTGCGAGCTGTGTGCAGGTGGGGGCTGGGGTTGATATCACGGCGTCACCCATCTCACGATGGTCCCTCTCCTTCGACATCTCTACTGGGGTCCACATCATCATCATCCACAACTGCCACTGAAGCCCGTGAAATCACAAGTTCAGTATCTCAACACCTTGCTGACGCGGAAGAAAGCTTGCAGTCTGTAGTATGGCCACTGACTCCGCAGGTTGCAACGGCATTTGAAGAGGTTATGCAGGGTGTGGCTGGGACTATGTCGTTCGTATCTTCTTCCCGATCCCCTTCCGGTCCTGACGGTGTGTCGTCTTCGAACTCTTCTAATACTGTTGCGGATGGATGGGAGGGGTGGACGCGGTGGTGTGGATTTTGGGTCGCTGCTGCGGGAGTGGAGAAATCTTGTGGTGTTCGATCGGACGAGTCTGAATCGGGATTGGCGAGGGAGGAGGTCGGTGGAACGAAGCAGGTGGAGGGTGGAGTGGCCGTCAGTGTTTCAGCGGATGCAGAACAAGACGCTGTTGCAAACCGAATGATGGATTCCGACGGAGCCGTTGATACCGATGCAACAGGAGGACAGCACGCGTTCGGTAAAGTGCATGGAGGTGATGACGAGAACGAGCGATGGGTGCAAGTCAGACCTTCGTCACTCTTGAGTTCTCAAGAAGTGGATGAAAAGTCCGATGATGAATTCAATGGCCGCATGGACTGTGATGACCATTCCATTGACTCAGAAAGCGACTACGAGAACGACGAATCTAATGAAGAGGAGGAAATGGACACTGATGAGGAAGACGAGGAGGAGCAGGATGATGTTGATAGCCGATTTGTGGAGTTTCCCGAAGCGAGCCCACCAAACCTTGTGAGGGATACGAAGGGCGTTTTTAAGGTGAGGTATCTGGTTTCTGCATCGATGCAGTTTGGGAATTGTATTTATTCTTACTCCTCCGTCCCATACACTCATTTCGCTTGTGATTGCGTCGATAATTGTCATTGAAAACCGTAGGGTCATTGCAATAAACAGGTGAGTGGTGGTCATTCCCTGAAATCCACCCCACTTCCAAAGACCTTCTAGACATTGACATCCTCTTTACCGTATTCACACCAACAGACAACAAAAGACGTAACCTTCCTCGGTCCCAGAGACGCATACGTCTGCTCCGGTTCCGACGACGGCAATATCTTCATCTGGTGCAAACGCACTTCCAAGCTCGTCCAGATCCTCAAAGCTGACGAGCATGTCGTCAATGTCGTGGCGCAGCATCCACATGCACCAGTCATTGCGGCGAGTGGGATTGATACGACGGTAAAGGTTTTTGAACCAGTTTATCCGGAGGGTTGGTGGTATGAGACGGGGAGGAGGGGGAGGGATTGGAATGGGAAAAAGGTAAGGAAGGCGTGGATCGGGGATGAGGAGGAACAGGAGCAGGAGCAGGAGCAGGCGCAGGTGGCGCAAGATGAGAAGAAGGATGGGGAAACAGAAGACCCAATGTGGTGGGGTGTTGATGTGGAGGACATTTTGCTACAGTGGCAGAGTCGCGGAAATCGTCGAAAACAGAGTCGCAGAAGCGATCATGCGAGGAGCGGTTCCGCCTCCCAAAACCGAACCAGTACAAGTCAAACGCGTCCTTCCGATCGCGATGGTGGATCTGACGATGACAGTAATGCTGACAGCAGCAGCGATTCCGATGATATCTGGTCTGCACTTTTGTCGTACGACAGGACGAATGGGGGGATGGGATCTCATCCAACACCTAGTCTTTCTGCGACATTCCCGGCGAATCTTTGCGTATCTCATATCAGCAACACAGCGACCACAGGCGATGCTTCCCATCAACGACCGGAACAAGGGTCGGATCAGAACAGAAATGATGGGTCATTTTCTGCCCTGCCTGTCCCCTCGACGCTTCTCCCTCACATGGCTGAGCATGTTATCACGAGGAATGAAGGGGCACGGACGGATCGTTTGTGGGGATCTTTTGTATCTGCGCGGTTATTTGCGGATCTGTTGGCGAGGATATATGTTCGAGGGGCTGGGAGTGGGAGTGGGAGTGAAGGGGAGGAGTAAACAGATCAGGGGGAATGTCATTTGTGGGGGGAAATGGTCTGGGGTGACATTGATAACCAGTTTCTTGGTAACTTGGTTTTAGGGTCCCTCACTTCTGGAGCAGAGCGAGCGGTTGCGGCAACCAGAGTCTTTCGTTCATAAACAATTGTATTTTATTTTGCACATACAGCATGTTTCTCTTCCCTGAAACCTATACTTACCATTGCAATCACCCCTTCCATCCTCCAGAGCTCCAGCCCTTCAGTCCTCTTCGTGAGGGAACCCCGTTGTCCTTAAGGAAGTTTTTCAAGCAAAGTTCGTAACACCAGGGAACGCGGGGTTTGAATGCGTTTTGAATTGTTTTGAATTGAAAGGAAGAAAAGGAACAAACCAAGACAAACCAAGTTTTCACCGGGAGGCCACGCTTCCATGATGACAGCACTGGCGTTCCTCAGAATGCAGCTCCCAGAACACATCCTCGAGCAAATCATCGCCATCGACACCACCTCGCTGTCTTCATCTGACACCACTGCTGAACTTCCTCAGTCACCCACAACCTCCACAAGTCTCCCAATCCCGGTCCCAGTCCGCAAATTCCATGTTCAATTCGATATCGATGACCCAAGTACCGTCTCCCACACGTTTTCCGCCGCCCAGATACGGCAAACAGCAGCGATCGCCCTGACGTGCACCGAATTCGCCCAGATCACACGACGCTTGTTATGGCGACATTTAGCGTTGGACTCACGGATGAAGGAGGATGCACGTTTGCAAAGACGACAGGTGGAATTGCTGTTGTCTTGGCAGGTGGATTCCATAGCTTATGTGGAAGACACTTCGCAAAGGTCACTGGCTTTCACTTCGGCGGTGGGCGACAAGTTGATCAACAGCAACAAGAGCGAAGCACCGTCACTTTCCGTCCACACCCCCGTCGTCACCAGCCTCTCCAGCAAAAACTTGATCTCGTCCTTGCGATCGTTTTCGGTCTACGTCGATCGGGACGCACCCTGGATAGTCGATGCTCTTCCGCGCATGTTTTCCCTACTGAGTCATCGTGGAATACATCATCTGACAATCGACGTTTCGAACCTCCTCAAGCACGACTACGAAGAATTTTTCGACACGCTCTTTGGATGCATTGAGGATATGTCTCATGATAATCTCGTTTCTTCCACGAATATCGCTGAAAACGGTCAGACCTTTCGACGGGACTTGCGCCAGCTGGACTTTTGGTTGCCTGAGGTTTGGTTGGGTAAACCAGAGCGGTGGAGGGACGTGGAGAGATACCTTGGAATTCTGTCGAGGCATTTCACGCAGCTGAGACGACTTTCGCTTAAGAACGTTCCGGGGGAGGTTGAAGATCGTGGTGGTCAGAACAGCAAGAACGCGATGTCGAATGCTTTGGTCGACTGGATACGCGCGATAGGTCCGACGCTTCATACTCTTATCATCGAAAACTCTGAACAAGTCCTTCGAGAAGGAGCGTTGGCGGCATTGGCAGAACGAACATCAACGTTGGAGGTCCTCGTCTTATCGCCAATAATGGAAAAGATGTTAAACTCGGACGATATGGAACGCCTCTTGGAACGGAACCCACGTTTGCACAAGCTGTTTCTGTGCGGGCTCGACGACAATGCCGTTGGAATGGATATGTCTGGATCTAGACACGGCATTCTGAAAGAAAACGACGTTTTGAAAGCCATAAGCAGAATCGGCGGCACCCTGCACGAATTGGAACTTTCGCACTTGAATGGTTTGGGCCGCTGGTGGAAAAGAACAGCTGAAACCGCAACAGCGGCGTCTCGCAACAGCACTCAGCATATAGCATCGTCGTTTTTCCAAGGCAGCTCTTTCCCAACTGCCCCACTTACGTCGCCCGTGAATTTGACGAATCTCGTTAGACTGAAACTCATCCACCTTCCGCACTTTCCCGGACGATTGCTGGAAGACCTCGCCACAGCAATCAAGAGAGATGGCGACCTCATATCCAAAACTGACCGAGGAGGTGCATGTCGGTCGTTCCCTCTCAAGACACTTCACATCCAGGCATGCCCGCTGGTCGATTCCTTCTCCCTCATCCCGTTTCTGCAAGTTTCAGATCGCCTTCAACACCTGTACCTTTCGACATCGTCATGGCGGCACACGGACGGTCACAACTACAACTGCTTCGAAAACGCGACCCACCCCTGCGCGCACAAGTTAGTTACCAATACCCTTCTCAGCGTCCTCGCAGAATCGTGTGCGGAACTTGTAGACTTTTACTTTGACGATGCCATCAACCCACACCTCCTCCTTTCCCAGCTGCAGCACAATCACAGCGGCGACGAGTGTGAGTTTGATTTCGAGGAGATTCACATTAAGACGCTGCTGAAATTGGTGCAGGGATGTCGCAACTTATCGGACTGGTGGTTTAGAGCGTCTAGTTGGGCTGAGATCACCCAGTGGTTGAGGAAGGAGTTCCCGACGGATGTGGTTGAGATTGGAGGTAGGGGTTGTTGGGGACGGGTGATGGTTGCTTTGGGGAGACAGCAGTTGGAAAAGATGCGGAGGATGTGATTTGCAGTTTGCGAAGATGGCTTTCAAACCACATCAAGTTGGGGATGAAACGGTCGGTGAGTTGTGACTATGTCACTGCCATGCAATCGTGTTGTCTACATGGAGTTGGAAAAACGAGATGGACAAGTGGGTCGCGCTCAAATAAGGAAGAAAGGATATGTTTATTTCCAGATCTAATCACGATAGTAAATCTCTAAATATACATCATGTACATCTTGTGGCCTCGGGATCGTCTTGAAACCGCATGTCCACATAGGGTGGAAATCGAGCCGCCGAACATCTTGAAGCGTTTGCATGACAGGATTTCGACTCAGCTCTGACTTGCGCGAGCGACATAACCGGGCCAAGGACGCCTGGACTCAACGTGCCTTCGCTTCGACATTTAGCACGGGTACTTGCGGCCCCAGGGGTCCAAGCAGTACTTTTGACGCTTTTCGACGACGGCACCGTTGTCAAGAGTGGCGCCAGTGTTGACGGCGACGGCGACTTCTTGGGAGTCGACGGGGGCGGCCTGGGCAGTGGCGGCGAAGGCGAGGGCGATCAGGGCGAGGTAGTTGAGGAACTGCATGGCTGGAGACTTGCGATGCGCAAAATGGCGATGGTGTTAGGAGATGATTGTTGCGGTTACCAGCTCGTTGTTGGTGAGTTGCCACATCTCAATGGTGCTTTTATAGAGACAGAGGGGAATCGATCCTGTGGGGTGGGGTGGTTTCACCAAGGAAAATGTGGGCTTGTCGACGGGCTCACCTCACCGGCTGTTTGCGCTGGGTTTGACAAAAGGCTCAATCTGCGCAACATGTGACAATATCATGTCCTGTTTGTCCTGGACGCAAATCTCCTCATTTGGTAAATACACGGGGCTAGGTTTCGATCCTCTGAAGCATTTCCCCGAAATTTGATACGAAGATTTGCCGATTTTCCTGCGTTTTCGCTCTTATTTTTTCGGGTTGAGAGCAGGCCAAGAGCAGGTGGTTGGGTTCGACGGGGACAACGAACTTGGTGCACAAAGGTGACGGGAAGGGGATGTGTGCTCACACAACGATCACATTTTTGTTGATATTAAATACGATATGTCTACAACTCCCAGTCCACCACGTCCACAAGCCAGTCCACAAGCCAGATAAGGGCAATATACCTTTTTCGTCTTTCCAACTCAGCGCGCCAATCATTGAACAAGAAAATCCAGAATGGACGCAATGGAGATGAAGAAAGGAGCCCGACACACGAAAGGGAGGAGCCATTCAGAATGGCCACTCCTCCTGTTCCCACATACCCTCAATTTCTTATAAGCCGGTCAACTTCCACTCATTCAGAATCAACATCCCACTTCCCACTCCGAAACCGCGTCTGCACAAACAAGATGAAGTCCCTCTTCGCCACCATCCTCCTCGCCCTCGCCATCGCCGCCACCGCCCAGGCCGCCCCCGTCGATTCTAAAGAAGTCGCCGTCGCCGTCAACACTGGCGCCACTCTTGACAACGGTGCCGTCGTCGAAAAGCGTCAGAAATACTGCTTGGACCCCTGGGGCCGCAAGTACCCGTGCTAAACGTTGAGTTGTGATGTGGCTTTCTGCTTCAACGAGGATCAACAGTCTATTCGGTCACCCGCACGTAACATGGAACAACCAAGGGTCGGGCTCCCGTAATAGATCCTGTAGATGTGAAACCTTTTGGGTCTGCTGTGGTCGTATGATTCAGAATTACCGTAGATGTTTGGTATGGAGACGGTGTGCGGTTTGGGAGTTTGGTGTGGACTTTCCTGTGCTAGCATGAGCTAATAGTGCGTTCGAGACTACATTATGATCAATCTTAATTTTGGTAAACATACACAGCTCTGTGCCTTTTCGCTCGTTGCTTGCAAAAATCACTTTGCAATATGTTGTCTTCGGCGCTCATCACCATTGCCTCACGCAAACCATATCAATAGGGAGCTCATGGTTAATGGATGTGAGAGACTCATTGATATAGATTCTGGCTTCTTTTTCATGTCAAGCTTCTACTCCTGCTTCTGATCCACAATCCTTCCGCACTTTCCCTTCCCTCCAAAACAATGGCTGATTTGAAACTCCGCTCTCAAGTCACACAGAAAATATCTCTCAAAAATGAACCAGAGGTGGTTCGCGGTTCATGAGTTCAGATCATTTTTCTACCAAAATCTCTTCCCCTTTTACCCCTTCCCAAACCCAAAGTAAAGCAAACGGATACAGTGAGACTCCGTGTGCAGCAGACTAATTAGCAAAACATATTTCTCGCCATGTCTCTTCACCATCGCGAAATATTTGCCGATTCTCCTCATATAAGTGCGCAGTGACATCCAAAGTAAGCTTGGTGGGTTCGGGCCCCAAACACTGCGAAAGCCCACACTCATTCAATCTCCGTTCTTGCCTGTCAAAGTTGGAGTGCGTTTCAACGTACTTGAAGCACATGTGTGACCTTAAGGTTGTACCTGCACCAACAAGTCTGCACTCCAACATACAGTTAGCGAGTTCTCGAGCCAGATAAGGTCAATATACCTTTTTCGTCTTTGAAACCCAGCGAGCCAATCATTTCGCGAAAAAATCCAAATGGACGGTGAAGAAAGGGGCCGCAGAGTCGCCATCCTGGACACATAAAAACACGACCAACACCCACCCATTCAAACCATCATCCCTCCGCTCCTACCTCCAACCAGCCTTCGAAACATCAGCGAAATCTTACTCGCCTCGAACTCAAACAAGATGAAGTCCCTTCTCGCTACCATCCTTGTCGCCCTTGCCCTCGCCGCCTCCGCCCAGGCCGCCCCCGTCGACTCTCAGGACGTCGCCGTCGCCGTCAACACCGGCGCCACCCTTGACAACGGTGCGGTCGTCGAAAAGCGCCAAAAGTACTGCTTGGATCCATGGGGCCGCAAGTACCCTTGCTAAGCGTCGATTTCGCCATTCATCAATCGATCCCTGCTGCCCTTGCCTGAGGAGAGCTCAACGGTCGTTCTAGTCGCGCGCAACACTGGGGGTCTGGATTCATGTAGATGGATTCTGTACATGTATGGGACTTTGTTGAATCTGAGATGCCCTTCGGTTGTTTACTGTAGATTTCGTATGTGCGCGGGATGGTCCGCGGGGGTAATATGTAGGATTGAAAGAGTTTGGTTCAGTGAATAAAAAGACATTCTTCTCTTTGATTTTCTTTAAGAATTCGCTCTCGCCTCAAGATGTGAGCCACACGGGCTCTGGCGCCAAAAGTCTACAACTGCTTGAAGTTTATGGAACAGAGGAGGGGTGGTATCATCAGACATCCAACAATCAAACAAGCTCATGGTTCAGGGAAGGGTCGAGACCCCCAGCTCCGAACAAAAATATCAGGACCCTCCAGAATCTGATTCCAAAAATGTTCACATTTCCCTTTTTGTCACAAGTTGCAAAGCCGATTTTGAAACTCCGCTCTCAAAGTGACACAAAAATGAAAGAGAGGTTACCTCACCCCTCCTTTCGCTTCCTATATCATTAAACGAAACACATCGAACACCTATGTAAGCAATTTCACGGGCGATCGGCTATTCAGCAGATGTCCTGCAGTTCTGCACCACGTGTGTCGTCGTCTGGCACAAGTCAGCTCGCCACTTGCTAAGTCCGCAAGCCATCCACAACTCCTACCAAGTTTATGTTTTGTCCACAAGTACGCGTCAGATGGGAGCAATATGCCTTTTTCGTCTTTGAAACCCAGCGGGCCAATCATGTTATGGAGAATTCCAAATGGACGCAACGCGAATGAAGAAAGGAGCCCGCAGACTCTGACTCTCCATCCCAAACACATAAAAACGCGAGCCAGCATCCACTCATTCAAACCATCACCTCAAAAAGCCGCACCTCTAATCAGCCTTCAAAACCCCATCAATACCTCAAGCAAACATGAAGTCCTTCCTCGCCACCATCCTCCTTGCCCTCGCTCTCGCCGCCTCTGCGCAGGCCGCCCCCGTCGACTCCCAGGAAGTCGCCGTTGCCGTCAACACTGGCGCCACTCTCGACACTGGTGCGGTCGTCGAAAAGCGTCAGAAGTACTGCTTGGACCCCTGGGGCCGCAAGTACCCCTGCTAAACATCGATCGGTTCAACCAACTCCGTTGCCAACCGTCTTGACCTCTACAGTCTATTCAACGGGCGCGCCACGTCGAAGAAAGGAGGGCTCGGATTCTCGTACTTTCATGGGACTGGGTTCTGGCAGCGTCTGAAATCGAGTTATTGTAGATTTTGTAGGTCTGGCTGGTGGGCGGATGTAAAAGTACGACATGTAAACCAGATGATCGATCTTGTGAAGCTTCACTTCAGTAAATAAACCTGATCTTCGCCTTTTTCGACCTCTCTTTTGGGAATTTGTCATAAGAAATGGGTTATCGTGCACATCTCATGTGAACTATCATAGACACGCAGTTCCTCCAACAGTTTGTTAAGATACCAGGTCCAGAAGTTGAAAGTAGACTCCGCTGACAGAAAACACACAAAATGTCTCGCACCGCAATCAATTCTCACAGAAACACAGAAAATGTCTCGCACCGCTGCAATCAATCCGATTTCGTATCAATCTTCTTTCAACATCAGATCAGAACACTGGCGCCACTCTTGACAACGGTGCGATCGTCGAAAAGCGTCAAAAGTACTGCTTGGATCCCTGGGGCCGCAAGTACCCGTGCTAAACGACGAAAAATGAGGAAAACGAAGCGAGGGGGTTGAGGGGGAAACTTCGAGTGTTGCACACCGCCTTGGTCGTAGTTGAGCGAAAATGGTCTATTCAGTCATCAGCGAGGTTGAAGAAAGGATGGGAAACGATTTTGTATGGGTCTTTCGCCATGTCTCGTCATTAGAGTAGTCGGCGGGTTGGTGTGCAGGGTTGGCACTTGTGCAAGCACTTACACACATGTATGTAAGGCAATAAGTGATCGATCTCGCAAATTTCGTGTTCAATAAATAGACGGAGATTTCAACCCCCCTGCAGAATGATGAAACTACGATTTACATTTGACATCGGAAGTGGCACTTTTGGGTTTGCGTTTTGGTACTTGGCATTTTCCGCCGTCATGATATCTGTCATGGTATTGCCCTTGTGACCACCTTCTACCTCCCCATTTCCGGCCCCTCCCCCGCTCTCCCCGATTCAGTGATCCCCTTGTTTTTCTTCTGTCCCCGCCCAAGATGGAGATAACGCAGACCATACACCACCTACGACTCGGACCTCCGAAAATCCCGATTTCTCCCCCACCTCTCTTTCCCGCACTCACTGCACCATCAAGTCGCACATCCACCCAATGTATCCACACGCAGATTTACCCCACCCC
>JADGJF010000729.1:0-15648 GCA_027596845.1 Quaeritorhiza haematococci | reverse complement strand
GCGATCAGGGTGCCGACGTAGACACCTTCCAGAATAAGAGCAACAACGAGCAGGGCAAGAAACAATGGCTCCGAGCGAATGTGTTCCAAAACTATGGGCATGACGCGTGCAGGTGATTTTGAACCATCCGGGAAGATGAAGTCTTTCTCCATGAAGATTGATCCGTTGTACCATGTGCCTACGTACTCCGAGACGAACAGCGCGGAAGTCTGGTTCCAGGTTCTTGCCCGTTCCAATGTTGTTTTGTTGAAAACTTTACGGGCGGGTGTCGAGGAAGAGAGGAAAGTGAGATAACGAAACAAATAGTACTTTTCCCGCTTCACCCCTACGGCAGACGCGAATCAGGTTGAATTTCGGGGGGAACAGAGAACACACATACCATTGGTAATGTACAGCTCATTCGTTGGATCTGCCGTTTTAGGATCGAACGCAAACGGCTTTCCGCCAAACCCAGGCAATTTCACTTCGTTCATCACTTGCATAAACCTCGCAAACGGAACCTTTGTCAACAGCGCTCCGTTTGCGATGTCACTCCACGTCACGAGCCCGCGTTTAACGACTTCGGACATTGCGGGTATAGCGGTGTACAAACATGAGGAGAAAAGTGTATCTTCTTTTCTTGGTGCTGTGTCTCTCACGACAAACGGTGGGTTGGCTGCTATTGGAGCGAGGACGTCGGATTCTATGAACGTGCTGAAGTCGTTTGGTGGTGGTACGTCGTTCCGGCCAACTTCGATTGCCATCGATCCGTACAGATGGGGTATGATGTGTGTGAAATTGATGGCTATCGGGTTGAATGTCAGATTAGGGATCCATGTTTCCATGTTACGAAGGATCATGAGGAAAGTGAACGAATTCGAAGCCGAAATCGAAAATCATTATGCATCCACCAAACAACTGAAGAACATACATCTCAATGTGACAGTATCAGCCATGTTACTCGGCGTCGCGATGAAAAACATTTCGTTCTTCTGGATATAGCCTTAAATTTTTCGAATATGAAACGTAATATACGTGTGCATATAGTGGAATTCGTTCGTTTGCAAAGATAACAAAATCACCTTGGAATGTGAAGAGAATTACCTTGCTTTGCCGCTTCTTCGATTAGATTGAAGAAAGAATTGTACCTGGAGATGGATGTTGAAAAGGCGGATGTGAATATTTGGTGCATCTGGATACGAATCCTGAAATGTACCATGAAAAGCATTCGGAACTTGCCCGCAATGAACCACAATCCGACCACCAGAATCGCGCACGCTCTTGATGTACTGCGCCCAATCCTATGAAAAATGAATTTGAGGTATTGCAGGGTAAGTTAGAACGGGAACCGAACGGGGAAATTTTGAAAGGGAGAGAAGTCTTTAAACTAACATAACCGTAACGGTAATTCCTCATGTAAAGTGGAGGGTTCGAGGTGGAAGGAAGAAAGCGAGTCACTAAGATGGAAATGTTATATTTCGCCGCGGCTTCGGAAAATCCTGCCATCATTGACTGCGGGGTGCATTGCAAATCAGTGAACCGAAAGATACGCATGCAACCATAACGCGAAGAATTCGCTTAACACCCCGGTCTGTTTGAAACGAGCACATGCTTTCCATTCGTTTTCTAGACTTACCTGACACACCGAACCCTCCTCTGCTAAGACCGCTACCCTCCTCAGATTCCACTTCATCAAAAATTCGGCGACCGCATAACCCCAATACTTTGTTGGGGCTGTCGTTCGGTAAAACGTCTTGGCTACACCTTTATCGCTGAGCTCATTAGCAGTTGCGGTGGTAGCGCAATGAAGTGTATTGAAAATGTTGATGATGTTCTGTTCGGAGATGACAGTGGGTGACGGACTATGAGAGATATAGAATGCGACCTTCTCTTTGTCTATAAGACGCACGCACTCAAGAATAGCAGCCCCCTTGATCGAAACGAAGAAATAGTAAACCAAGTTTTAGCGTTTGTGATTGATGCCTGCGAACTGCTTCATCTCAATGGCTTCATTCGGATGTGCCATGTACTAACCGCGTTCCCATTGTGGCCACCCCAGACGATTTCGAACGTGACGTTGGGGGGGTAATACTTGTTGTTCTGGTTCCAATGGTTCAGCAGCGCTTGTTGTGCAAGCATGAAGCGGTTGACATCTACAGTGCCGAACCATCTGTTTCGGGATGTGAAAAACCAAATTCCTGGACGTTAGTTCTACATACTCATGCGACAACATAATATCGACCCCTCAAATCATCCAGCAAGATGCCTGGGAACTTACAATACTGATTCATTCGCGCGCGGCCTTCCAACGAAGGAGCTGCCGATTTTGATAGTGACATTTTGCGTATAAACGGTTGCGCATAACAGGATCAAGACCACTAAGGTCTTTGTGAGGCTCGCCGGTGAAAGCATCGAGCTAATGTCGCAGGATTTTCTTCAATCGTTGGAGCTGTAAGGGTGGCAATGCCCTCTTCTTTAAATTTAGGCAACATCCTTATTATGGTGGGCGTGTTTAGACTATTTTGTATGTGTCTCGACTTATGTCTTGTGTGGGCAGCTCGCGTACCTCGACATAGTCCTTTGAATTTTAGTGATTGGGTCTTTGTCTTTGATTGTACGGTACAAGCATTATTACCGCAACATGATTGGTTTGATTTAAGTTTAATCTTGAGTGCGATTGCCCTGTATGGTTATTCGTCGAAAGGGGAAGGGACTTTCACCGGTTAGAACAACAATATGAACTGGGGAGTTTTCAATACAAACCAAAGAGTTTCCCGGAAATTCACACAAACTAATCTTTAACTAACTATAGCTTTACCGGGATCAGTAGTTGTTCAGCCTGAATGGAGCCCCTTGTGAAAGAAAAAGAAAACGCAAGAAAGTCGAAACAATGAAATTCAACGTGATTGGCAACTTCCTGCATTTCATCGGGATGGCGTGGTCTTTCCGAAAAAAGAGACATCTTGACTTTCTCCACTCAAAATTTAACTCCTCTCGGAGCAGGTGTCATAAGTTAAAGGGTTCTTGGCACGATGCCCACGGATGTTTGAATTCCGGAAACCATATAAGAAAAGGAGAGAAAAGTCCAGACAAAACATTTCCGTGTTGCACACACTGGTGGCATGAGAGGAATGTTTCTCGGATTCATTCCAGCCCCCGGAAGTTGGCCAAATTCCGAGAGGAATTTTTCCTCTCCCAGCCAAAAAATCCTCAGCTAAGAAACAGCGAGTTCAATGGAGTTGGGCGCAATTCCTTAGGGTTTGACCAGTTTACCTTTGGATAGAACTTCCCGCGTAACGACCAAAGGCTGGATTCATTCGGCGCGGCTTCGCTAAGTTTTGAAACTTTCTTTTCTTCGAGAAGGAGTTACGAAGGAGTGTAAACGGTCTCGGGGATCATGAGGATAGTGCCTGGCTTGTGCAGTATCAAGAGAAGATCATGCTGTTTCTTCCTCTTATGGTTCCAGCAGGCTTTCGCATCCAGCTCTTTTCCAAGCCCCAGCAGCATTTCCAGCGGAACCTCCGGCTCTGTGTAATGTAGAATACGACTACCAATGGTCTTCAAGACGTTCGCACTCAAGAATAACAGTAGTTGTAATGGCATTCCTTACATCTCCCCGGGGTGTCTCTATCCAAATAACTCTCTACCACCTGTATTGTCTGAAGGTCACCTTTCCAGGACAGCGCCTATTACATGTCAACGTCCGTTTGGAAGTCGTTCGGAATTTGAAGGTGCTGACTCTGCTGAGCGATTGTCCCGAACGAATTTTATCGTCATGCAGCACCTGTTTGGAAATGGGTTTGCTGATCTTTTGCGAAATTACCCCCAATCTCGCACGTTTGACACTATCAACGCTTCCTGAACCTTTCACCGGGCGAGGACAGTGAGGAAAGGAAGAGGTTGACAGGCCTGCAGGTTGAAGTCATCGACCACGGGGACCAGGCGCCAAGGGTTTCATCCCCTTCACCGCTTCGGATGGTTTCCAAGTCGTCTCTGCTTCCGATATCCCCATAGTCGTCGCTGAGGCTGTCACTGCCCCGACATCCCTCAAGGAGAGGGTACAGAGACTGTTGGTGCTCAGGGTTTTAAGGGATACCTCAACATGACTCGACATAGCCTTTTTCAGCAAAACATTCACTGATTTGGATCGATGGAGTTTGAGCATCTCTCGCATGTCCTAGCCTCGAACCCATCCACTATTCCCTTGCATTTCATTGGCCGAAAGCCAAAATGCTATGCTTCAGAGTGCACAGGGTGGTTTCGAGCCTACGCATGTCCAACCCAAAGAGAAACTCGAGAATACTTTACATTGGACAGAAGGGACAAATGCAGCCAGAAGCGGTAGAAGAGAGATATTCCACCGTCTCCACTCCTCCCCTCCGAAACAACCAGACCATTTCGAGTGAGATGCACGAACTTTTCCAGCATTCGCAAAACACAAAGAAACGTCCAGGCGACTTTCGCCATTTGAAAATCGATCTCTTTTCTTTGAACAGCACGTGTAAGTGTCACCCATCTTTCACATGATCGTAATGATGTAACACAAGGCACGGGAAATTGGATTCACCGAACCCTTGTCCAGAGACTTTGGAAGAGAGATACATCGGAGAAAGCAACCAGGCAACAATTGGAAAATTCATCGAAGTCCTTCTCCTTTCTCAACCATGCTCCGATCAGGATTCCGCGCTCTTTCCGCCCTCCCGAAGGGGCAAGCCCTTCGCACGCCCTCCGTGGTGAGTGATAAACCAGGACGACCCGTGTCTGAAAAGACACGACCGGAGTCCCCCCTTGTTTATGTCTCTTTCTGACTGTTTTCCAACTCTTTCCTCCTGCAGGCGACTCCCCTCCACCACCAGGTCCGCCGTACCTTCTCCTCAGAAGCAGATGCGTCTTCACCAGCTGTGGGTATCGGTTTCAACCTCACTGACGAGCAGAAAGAGCTTCAAGATTTGGCGAGGAAGTTCACCGCCAACGAGATTATTCCCAAGGTTTGTTGAGAAGCGGTCTCACAAACAAAGTTGTGCGGAAGTCCGTGAAGTTGCAGCTTCGTATGCTTTTCGTTTGGCATGTTTCTTGGCACTGGTGAAAGCAGAGAAGATAACTTGGACGCTCACACTTTCGGATTTTAGGCGGCCCACCATGATGTGACCGGCGAGTATCCCACCGAGATTCTCAAGAAGCTTCACGAAGTCGGGCTCCTGAATTTGCACATCCCCACCGAATACGGGGGTCCTGGTTTGGGTGTCCTGGACTGTGCTATCGTCAGCGAAGAATTGGCCTACGGTTGCACGGGTATCCAAACCGCCGCAGAAGCCAACGGTTTGGCTGAAGCACCCGTCATTCTCGCCGGTAACGATTTCCAGAAGAAAAAGTACCTCGGCCGCATGACGGAGGAACCTCTCATGTGTGCCTACTGCGTGACCGAACCCGTTGCTGGGTCAGACGTTGCGGGCATTCAGACCAAAGCTGTCAAGAAGGGCAACTCGTGGAGTCTCTCGGGGAGCAAGATGTGGATCACAAACGGTGGGAAGGCTAACTGGTACTTCGTCCTCGCGAAGACTGATGCGAACGCGTCGCCCGGCAAGGCCTTCACCGGTTTCATCGTTGATGCCAACTCCCCTGGTATCACAATCGGAAAGAAGGAGATTAACATGGGTCAAAGGGCGTCGGATACGAGGGGCATCACCTTCGAGGATGTGGAGGTTCCGGACGAAAACCGGTTGGGTGACATCGGCGCTGGATTCAAAATCGCCATGGGTGCATTCGACACCACCAGACCCCTGGTTGCTGCCGCTGCTGTCGGGTTGGCTCGCCGTGCTTTGGAGGAAGCAGCCAAGTACTCGCTTGGTGAGTGACTGCATCTTTATGATACCTTTTTGAGAACCAGGTTGTCGCATTAATTTACTAACATGGTACCGTCCACTTGCCGCTGCTTTTCCGTAAACAGAACGCAAAACGATGGGCAAACCTATTGCCGCCCACCAGGCCGTCGCATTCATGCTTGCGGACATGGCCATTGGTGTGGAAGCTGCTCGCGCCATGGTCTGGAAATCAGCATGGCTCCGTGACCACGGTCACAAGAACACATACTACGCGTCGATCGCCAAGGCTTTGGCCTCGGAAGTTGCAAACAAGAACGCAGCAGACGCAGTACAAATCTTTGGTGGGAACGGGTTCAACTCTGAGTACCCTGTTGAGAAGCTGATGCGTGATGCAAAGATTTTCATGATCTACGAGGTATGTCTTCAGTGTTTCATGGGAGGGTGAAGGCATGGAGAATTCGAACAATGTTTAACATTTTCCTCTCATGAATGCTGCAGGGTACGAGCCAGATTCAGCGGCTCATCATTTCCAGAGGCGTTCTCGACCAAGCCAAGTCGTGGTAGAGTGTCTGTTGGAATGCACGAGAGGGAAGAGAAGAAAAGTTTGGGGGGGGGCGCGGTGACTTCGTTGTCTAATGTTTGTGTGTGGGCGTTAAAGAGCAAGGAATAATTTAGATGCCAGGTCGGATTACATTGTGGATTCTTCCAAAAAGATGAATCGATATTTAAGGTTATGCTGACGGCCAGGTAACCTTGAAAATCGCCTGAGGAATTGAAATGGATTCTGTACAGTTTCGCGTGGGGCTCGATTTTTCACAAAACAGTCAAAAAAACTGAAAAAAACAAATATGTCGTCTCGTGATCACAAGAAGTTTCTTTGCTGCCTATCTAACAAAGCTGTGCTCCTTGCGGGATTTCGTCTGCCACCACATCTCTTGAACTGCAACCCGTGCTTCGAAGAAGAAAGCAAGCCACAACAAAGATATGACGTTCTCCAATTGAGTTTTCTTAGGGGGTTTCTTAATTATTATGCAAAAGGCTGCTGATCCATCCCTCATCTTCGAAGTAGCAAAAGTCGATGAGGCTTTAGTTACGTTCCATGTTGGCGAGTGCAAGGAGGAATGCCATGATTAAAGAAGAACAGGAAAAGGAGTTAACCGACGTGTGTTACGAATACTCCTTAGAAATGAAACCAAACATCGAAAACACAACGATTTACTTACAAAACAGCAGCAAGTAGCACTGCCTTCATTTTCACCGACAGATCGGCAGGAACTAGGGTATCGGCGGGTCAGATTGCGTATGTAGGTAGGTGAGATAGTCTGTTTGTCAATGCCGCTTTTACGCAGTGCCAACCAAAATGCAGAAAAAAAACCATCGAAACCGAGATACTTACACGAAACTCCAAAATTATCCGCATCTGTGAGCAACTCATTCACTACCCCACTCCACTTCTTAGTGACAACGCCAATCCTCTCCCCCGCCAAATTCTTAACCACAAACTCAATACTCGAACAACATTCGCACGGGCAGCAGATGTACGCCGGCGGACCCTCGATGTACAATTGCACAACACCATGTTCATCCTTGATGGCGAATTTCGGGGTGAAGAGAGTGTAGCATTGGTCGATGGTGCCGAGCAGATTGTTTCCGCTCAGTGGGGACCGGACTTCCATGCTTTGAAGCCAGCAGGCGTTGCAGGGGATGCAGAATGGAAGCCAGGGGGAGTCGCAGCTGAAGGGGCGGGTGAGTGTAAGGATTTCGCGACGGGCTTGATCGGTGATGTGCATCGAGAAGGGACGGAGCGAGCCGCAACACTGGCGAATGCAGAAATTGGAGTCTGTGGTCATGGAAACGAAAATGTGTGTTTGTTCGTTGAACGGATCAGTTCCTTCGAATTCCTTTTCCCGTCGGTTTCCACTCGGTTTCTCGTTTTCTCAATTCCGGTATACTCCTCTTCACGCAATAGAACTCACCCTCTTTAGCCGTGTAAACCTGCTGTCCCGTCGCATTGTAAATCTTATACTTGTTCTCTGTCTCAATATCAGTGACGACTTTGCACCGGTTCCAAGTTACCAATATCCAGTCACGAGTTCATAGTAAAACAACAAGAGGGCACGCAAAAGGAAGATTAAGGCTGGTGCATTTCCAAATCGAATGGGGTGCAGCAGCAAACGAAGAATGGGTACGTACTTTCCAGCGTTTCCTTCTTTTGCTTGATCATCAATTTGTCAAGAGTCGACAAGTACTGTTCCCAGTGCCCAGTGTATGATATCAAGCGAGAAAGGTCACAAACGTCAATATTTGCTTCATATCCTTGTCCTAAACCGTCCCTCCCCCTTCTTCGCCTGTCCATCGTAAATCAATTTCACTTGATTCCCATACCTCCAATCCGGCTGGGCAGTCCCTCGGCACATTAGCGGGAATCGACATGAATTGAACCATGGGCGGTTGTTCCATAACGGGCATCTGCGTTCCAGTCGCTGGATCGTACATCACAGGAACTACGGCACCTGAGAGCGATAAAAATCAGCAAAGGATCAGATCAAGCTCTTTTCGGCAAGTGCATTGGCATCTTTGGTTGTTACCTGGGTGAACGGCTTTCATCGGCTGGTTTGCTGTCGGCGCCACCATGATAACGGTGGGTTGCATGGGTTGCATCGGCACACCCGGCGGAGCAGCTGCAGTCAGAACGTGAAATACGTCGATCAGTTACGGTTTTGAACCCCATCAACCCATGCGAACATCCAACGACTGTAAGCCAGCCTTAAATCAAGAAATCCGACACCTTACCATAAACTTGCATCATTTGCGGCTGCGACGGAGGGGGGCCAGGTGGCGGAGCGTACGAGGTGTACACCGGCGGAGCATCCGAAGGACCAGTCGACGAGGTGGGGTAGCCTGCTTTTTCGCCTTTCAAATTTCAAAGGACATGGATGCGAAGGAGAATCGATGAGATAGAATTAGTAAGTTGACCTATCTGGACGATGAGAACTCGCGTCAAGGGATAGAAGGACGCAAGTGCTCACCAGACATCTTGAGTGTATTTCTTCAAGTGCAAAGTTTCTTGTTTTTCTTGGTTCTTGTTATTTTCTTGGAAATCAAGTACGAAGTCCACTGGTGAGAGTCGATTTGCGATTGGGATCTGCTTTTATTTGTTATCTGTTTTTGAGATCATCATGTTTGTCGCACATAATTTTGTTTCGCCGTTTCGTTTCGTGTAAGCCGAAAATTGCCCCAATCAGAAATCGTATGTTGCCCGGCGGGTAAGCACTAATCTTGAGAATATTGCAGTGAAGAACAAAGAGGTCGCACTTCCACATGACATCATCATTTTACCACATTCTTTTTTCCCCACAAACCAATCAAAGAATAGGTTTTCGTTCAGCTTTGGAAGGTCGAGCGAAATAACATTTATTGAACGGAATCGAACTCGCGTGCGCAACATATTGATTTCGCATCGGACTTAATGGTGTTGATAAAGTAAATCGATCAAAGCAACGCGATGTAGGTTGTGTGATGAGGCCTAGCAGACTCATGTTCGAAAAGACATAGTTTTCCACTCCCATTCTGTTTCCTAGCAAAACATTTGGATCCTCGTCTCGTTTCGGATGTGCCGTTTTCTGCTGCTTCCGCCTACCTTAATCGTTATTGTTCAATAATCCGCCTCTTCCCTGCTTCTCGAAATACATGAAGTCGATCAGGCTGAGTCGTGTGTGCGAAATTAACGAAACATGGTGGTTAACAGGAATGGAGGGACGATGAATGTGATGAGGGAAAACATGACGAGGTCAGTTTTCGTATGACGACTGTGCAAGAAAAACGTATGCGCATATCGACTCTGAAAGACAATACTCACAAAACGGCGGCAAGGAGGACGGCTTTCAGGTTCACAGCCAAATCGACCGGGACTTTTTGTGGGTGTATCAAGGAGATGCGGTTTAGTGTGCGTCACTGAGCGACTGTAAAGCTGCGGGGAAAATGGCACAGAACAGAAACTTACACGACACCCCAAAGTTATCAGCATCCGTAAACAACTCCTGCACTCCACTCCATTTCTTCGAAATAATCCCAATCTGATCCCCGTTATTTGCCCGAATCACAAAATCAACACTCGTGCAGCACTCGCACGGGCAACAAATATATCCGGACGGCCCTTCAATAACCAGTTGGCGAGTGCCGACCTCATCGTTGATAGCAAAGAGAGGAGTGAAGAGGGAGTATAGCTGTTCGATGGATCCACAGACTGTGCCGTTGAGCGGGGAGCGGACTTCCATGCTTTGGAGCCAGCAGGTGTTGATGGGGAGGCAGCAGAAGGGCACCCAGGGGGATGTGCAGGAGAAGGGCCGAGAGAGAGTGAGGACTTCGCGACGCATGCCGTCTGTGATGTGCATATTGAAGGGGCGGAGAGGGCCAAGACAATTGCGCGTGCAAAAGTCTGAATCTGGATGGAGAGGAAAAGGGATCGACGGCGAAGGGGAACAGGTGATATAAAGATGAAGACACATGATCAGACATGGGCACTGCAACGTAGGCTGTGGGTGATTTTTAGGAGCAGATGGACATGCCCACATCGAAAGTTCCAAATGTCGTCCCTTTTTCTATCGACCGCACTTTTCCCTTGCTCAACGTACCTTCTTTAGCCACAAACATTTCTTGTCCCTGCGCGTTGTAGATCTTGTACTTATTCTTCATCTCGAGGTTGGTAACGACTTTTCAACGGATACCATGAAGAAGAAAAGAGGACAGAAAACGAAATCGTTTATACACGCAGCGATCGAGACTTTTCGAAAAACATCGTAATATCGCACGTGCGGGTGTAGAAAACACAGAAACACGCATGATTGACCGTACCTTCCAACGCCTCAACCTTTTGCTTGATCATCAACTTGTCGAGCATCAACAAATACTAAAAAGCATGAATTACACGAATGGCACGGCCAAATGCAAGGAAAGAAAAATCAAATTAACAACTGAGGCAAAAAAAACCCCCCGAACCAGCTCGTCGCAGTCCCCACATTTCGCAGTCCTCTTTAATCCCCCCTTTTCATCTGCATCATAGCAAAGCAATTTTTAACGAACCTCCAACCCAGGGGGGCAGTTGCTCGGGACATTCGCAGGGACCGCCATGACTGGTGCTGGTGGTGGCATCATCGGAACCATCTGGGTGGTGGTGACCATTTGTGGCGATCCGTTGGGGGCGGTGTAGACGACAACTCCTCCTGCGATCCGAAATGTATGTGAAATTCGAAGAGAAAAATGAAATCCTGTCCGTCTGTGTCTCTCCTGTTACAAGCAAAGAGGCGCAAAGGAGCTTCGGATGGATTTTTACCTGGAGGTACTGTATGCATTTGCGGATGAGGGGCCGGTGGAACCACATACATCCCTGGCTGCATGGGCATTCCTTGCGGCGGGGGCATCATTGGGGGAGCTGCAAATCCCACGCAAAGGCAGAAGAATGAGACATTGGAGGATATCAGATCCGTTTGAACTGGCGAGCCATGAGTAATCAAATTCCAACCATTCCGGTTGAAAAAAGCTGAAAACCGCGACTGTACGGGACCATACCCGACCTTACCGTAAACCTGCATCATCGGCTGCCCTTGCGGCATCGGCTGACCCGGCGCTGCAACATATCCACCCGGCGGAGGAGGTCCAGGCGGGGGCACATATCCACCCGGCTGCGGCGGGCCAGGCGGAGGCACATATCCTCCCGGAGAAGGTGGAACAGGCGGCGGTACATACCCTCCCTGCGGAGGAGGCCCAGGCGGTGCTGCATACCCATTCGGCGGCGAATACATCGGCGGTGGTTGATCTTGGGGCGGATACGGCGCGCCTACACCACCGTTTGGCTGTGGAACTGGAGCGGTACCGGGGTACGCGTATGAAGATCCCGCATTGGGTGCCGCGGCGAGGGGGTTCTTAGCATCTGATGGGTGCTTTTCAGATTTTTCGCCTGGTTATGGAGAAGAAGAAAGTGAAGTAGGTGTGAAGAGATAAATGGCACGGTTGGGGTTTCTTCTGGCCAGTCTTCGCGGAAATACTGAAGAAACATAAACAGCGTATGTGGTAGGCGACATCGTGGCATGGTTTCGCCTGATGTCCCTCAACTTACTGGACATTGTCGCTTGGTGTCTTGCGGAGTTTGCGGGAGATGAAGTTCGAAATCCTGGATTTTGATCTGGTTTGTGTAACACCTCCAAATGCTAGGTTCGTTGCGAGTGACCACCACCCGAAAGCTCCACCCGGAGGACAGCCCAGAGGACAGTCCGAGGACACGTAAACCTGAGTTCAAACGCTCTTTGTTCATCTATGTATATGTTGCTACTTACAAATGTGATCTATTCTACAGTAAATTCACCTCATCGCCAGACTCAACACTTTTGAAGCCATCACACCAAACATCTTGGCACGGACGATAGAAACTGTGGAGGGTGGGGGTATTGTTCTCTTGTTGCTCAAGACGCTTACCTCCCTCAAGCAATTGTACCCGCTCTGTGTTTGTTCAACTTTGCTCATGCGATCAATCAACGAGTGATCAACGAGCCCTGTTTCCAGCCCGCAGCCATGTGTCCAACTGTTCGCAAGTTTGCAAGCTTTGCCGACTGTTTGCCAAACGTCTGGTAGTGAGCTCCTCCTCGCCCTCGACGAATGTGATGGCGAGACCAGCTGCCATGTGGAATTCAATATGACACTGTTGGGTGGAAAAGATGGAAGCAAAGGCGTATAAAAGTGAGTTGCAGAAGTCGAGCATCAGTATGCAGCATCAGAGATTAGATCACGAGTCCGAACCAACGAACGACAAGTTCAGTCAACTTACGTGAAGCAACCACGCCCCCGCATTGTCCGCGACGAATCTCACGATGCTGTATCCAAACGCGGGTGATCCGTCAGTACCCATCACGCACTCCCCTTCCTCGTCAGTTGGGCACGCAGGCACCGTGACCACGTCTCTGCGCAGTGGATTTTCGCGGAACGTTGTCGGGATTTCCTGCAGACTGTTTGCCGTGCCGGTTGCCATGACATAGAAGAAGTGGCCGTGGTAATGGAAGGGGTGCTCTGTTTGGAGAGAATACCAACAGCGAGATGAGAATTGTGGACGGTAACGCAAACATCGACATGCTTGCCGCTTGAGGACCGACTCCAAGAAACTCACCTCCACCATCGCGGTTGATGTACGTAATTTGAACAACCTTCCCCAATGGCAAAGGAACTGTCAGAGCGCCCTCGATAGGCCTCCTGCCTTGAACCAAATCCATAAGCACCGCCCTGGACGGATCAAGTTCCATTGTCCCATTCAAGATCACTTTCCCCGTCTCAACCTCCACAACCTGCGAGTAAGCCTTCTGGTACGCATCACCCTCCCTCGTCTCAAACCCAAACATATAATATAAATCCAAATCGCCAGGTCCGAGTTCGGGTGCACTTTGCGCTTCAAAGGGGACAAGCTCGTTCTGGTTGATGAGTTTTGTGGTGCTTCGGCGGGGGGTTGACTGGGTTGTTGGAAGGCGAGACAAGGTGTGGTCGGATTGGACGAAGACTGAGGAGATATCGATTTGTTGTTGTTGAGTTTGCAGTTGTTGTGCTGGGTTGGATTGCTGTTGGGTGTATTGGTTGAGGTTGAAAGTGTAGGCGAAGATGGCGAAAACGTTTGGGTTGAAACCGACGGGATCAGGGGCGGATGTCCAGGGAGAGCCGTGGTACATCTTAGCCCGGAGCCAGTAATTCTGTGCGGGTTGGTTGGCCTCGACGATGACACTGGTTAATGGACATATGAATTCTACTCAGTGTCTTCCCTTTCGTTTTTAACAGCAACGATCTATGAGAACTGCAACGATGTACAAATGCATGGAAAGCTTGCCAAACTTACGAGTATCTCTGGCCAACGTTTATGGTAAGTGCATCCACGATGTACGGCGTCACGACCGTTCCATCGACTTCAATGACTTTCAGCTTATGGTTATCAATGCTGAATAAGAACGCAGCAAATCCGGCAGTGTTGACAATACGGAGGCGAGTTTTTGAATGCGGCGTTACAGGGAATACGGACGGGGTCACTCTTTTGCATGTAAGTGATGTTGCGGAACAGTCGAATTGTCCTCGGCCGTTGATTAGCCCACTTTGGAAGACCTGTTTTCGTCGGGAAAGTCAAGAATGGTCTCCAGAGGTCAGCGTCCTTCCAAAGATTGGACCCACCGATAATATCTACATTGATAAATCACGACACACCAAATACTCACGGGCTCATCCCCATCCGGATTCAACGTCCCATTCAAATATCTTTCCATCAAAACCCCCGACACATCATGATACCAATCCGACAACTGCACAACATATTCCCTCTCATATCCCAAAGAATCATCCACTGTGGGGTTCCGGATGATAAAAGGACCGCGGAGATCGTCCATGTACTGTCCATGGAAGTGCGAGTGCCACCAGTAGGTTCCGAATTGGTTTTCGACGATGAAGTCGTAGGTGTAGGTTCCGCCAGGAGGGATAGGGCATTGTGTGATGCTGGCGGCACCGTCCATGTCGGGGGACGTTTGATGGAGAAGGCCTTTCGGGAAAGGAAAGGGGGGAATTGGGCGTTAAATGGACGAAGTCTCCAGCTCCAAGCAAGCAATTATCGCACCACCCGCTGCCTCCTCGAACCCACCCCAAATCCCAAGTCCATGCATACAAACCATGAAAATGAATGGCAGTCGGCACATCCAATCCATTCTTGACCTTGATCACAACACGATCCCCCATATTCACATCGATAGCCGTGAGGTGACCCGGCTTGCCGTTGACCCCCAACACAGGTCTCGTCACGCCGTCCAGTGCCGCGGTGACATTGGTAACGGTCCAGTCGTAGTGAACTGTTGCGGCGGTTGTTTGGTAGGGGGCGAGGAGACTAGTTGTGAAGATAGTGAATAGAAGTGGGGCGAGATCCAGCGGTCGCATGTTTGACGCTCGATATAGATATAAACCAGAGTCTAATCCAGAGTCCCATCCAATTGCAAATCCAACTCTGATCTGGTGTTGGCGTCGAAGGAACAGATGGTGAAGCAGATGCCGGGCAGGTGTTTGGGCAGGAACTGAAACCGAAGGGTGTTTTCTAATTCGCCTGCCGATTCAAGTTTAGAGTGTGCCCATAGCCTGGCCCATAGCTGCTTTTGATAACACCCACGTTTTCGCCAACTTTTCGCGCTTTGCAACCTGCAACGCTCTTAGCGCTCGTGAAGGAGGTGAACGGACTTCAAATTTGTTGTGCTTACAATCGAAAAGCGCCTTTTGTACTCTGGTGAAGGAAAGCACATGGGAGACAAAGAATTTGTACTCAGGTTCGAAACTTCGGCCTGACTCTGGATTTTGACTTTGGATTTGACTTCGGTTTCAGGAATTTCGATGCCTGGCAGGTCCTGGATTGGGCCCGACCCACCCAGAGACCTACCCCTGGACTTGGACGCCGGAGCTTCACTGAGTTTCCCCCGAGTTTCCTTGATTTTGGAACGATCTCACACCTTGCGACTCTTGCGCGCATTTTTCGATTTTTGTTTGGGTTTCTCTTGGGTTTCTCTGGCCGCTGCTCTGATCGCAGTCGAAAATAACTTTCTGTATCAGCCGAGCCAGGTAAGTGAATCTTGAGTTGAGTTGTAGGTGACATTTACTCTAACAAGAGGGGAGCATATGTACTTTACGACGAGACACATACGTAACAAAACTACAGGAGTGGCATAGGTTCACCAAAGGCAAGAAAGGAGAAAAACAAACTCTAGTAAACAATAAGCGAGTTTGGTGCGGTATTGGTATTCGGATTCGGAGAATTTGATGAGGGTGGGGGTGTTGAGGGGATGCGTTGGTT
>JADGJF010000728.1:0-15657 GCA_027596845.1 Quaeritorhiza haematococci | reverse complement strand
TACACCAACTCCACCTCCTCTCCATCCTCCTCCTCCTCCTCCTCGCCCTCCCCTCCCTGCTCTGCCTCCCCCCCTTCATCATCAAACCCAACAAGCGGCGTCGTTATCCGCCCCGCAGCAATCGCACCCCTCCCCTTAATCCCAAGTCCCAACCCCATCGCGACCCGACTGCTCCTACTTTCCTCCTCTACATCTCCTACCCCACCACCACCAACACCCCCAAAGACATCCCCAAACATCCCTATCTTGTTCGAGGTGGTTTGCGGCATTAGGGGTGTGTGCATTGAAGGAACTCGAGGAGAGGAACTACCCGCACTTCCAGTTAAAGGATTAAGTAGACCAACTCGCGCTCCAGTGGCAGTGTCGGGCCGGGATGACAACGCTGACGACGTATTGGTGGTGTTGGTGGTGTTGGTGGCAGGGAAATGCACATTCCTAGACCCCGCGGAATGCGAATGGTCCAATACTTCTGCTGCGGGTGCGAGGAGGGTGTGGTGGTGACGGTGGGAGTGGGGATGGGAGTGGGGGTTTTGGTTGCGATGCTCATCTTCTGTGTCTGGGCGTGTTCCGCCCGAGTCGGGTGGGAGCGTGGTAGCGGGGTTATTGGATGCGTTTGGTGCGTTGGTGGGTGGGAGGTTTGGGTCGTTTGGTTTGGTGGATGATGATGGTGGTCGCGTGGGATGTTGCGGTGAGAGGGTGGTGGCAGCTGCAAGGGATTCGGAAGATCGGGGTGCAGTCTTGATACGGCCGTCGTACTCCTGCTGTCGATCTTCGCTATCATTACCACCTGGTCCTGCTGTGGATGAAAGGCCCATCGTCATAGATAACGGACGCGGAACCAGATCCGTGTCGTAAACGATGAAATTGTCGTGATCCAGCGAAAGTTCATCCTCGTCATCGCCGCCATCTGGTGTGATTTTTTTGACCTGAAGACCGTCTGAAGGGCGGAGGTTGTTTTCGCGGTCATGCTCTTTCGGAATGGTGCCAATATCTGTGATGTTGTCACCATCGTGCTTAGCGGAGTTGTTGTCGGGCACATCAGCGCCTGTGTCTTCAACAGCACCCGGAGTGACCGATGCTACCTCCTCTTCGGTTAGGAGTTGCCTCTTGAGGCGTTCAATTACATCGTCGACATTTTCGTCCTGAGAAGCCGCGTTCAATGCATCAGGATGTTCGTGGTCCTGTTCGCTGCTGTCGATGCAAATCGTAGGCAAAAAAATGAGTTTGAGAAAATCAACAGCACTGATCCCATACGCCCTTTTTGCTATTAAGAAAAGGGAAATCTCAACACTGACCTGGTGCTTATTAAATCACGGCTCGTTCCCGCATTAGCTGCGTTCCCAAAAGATCTTGAAACAGGTCGGCTGCTTGACGACATGGTTCTGATCTGCACACTGCCTGGCTCATCATCATCTTTTGTCACCGGCGACTTCCCTTTACTGGACCACAAAGAACGAGACCCATATCTGCCCTCGCCATCCTTCACGCCATCAGACGGCACGGCCACATCGAGTGCAGATCGTCTTAGTGATGAAGCCGGTCTCGACGAAGTTGACTTTTTAGCATCAGCATCATATTGATTCAGTGGGTAAACATCCGAGCCATCCGCGGCTGGCAATGACGACGATCTAGCTGAGAAAGATCTGGGTGATTGTTCGACACTGTTTGCGATTTTTGCGGTTCGTCTGGATGACGTTGGTCGTGGGGACGACGGGGGCTGCGGCGTCAACGGTCCTGCTGCTGTTCGAGGTCGAGAGGATGATTTCCTCACGGCTTCGAAGCCGTCCCCATTCGTACTCCGACGTACACCGTCATCTCCATTGATCACAACCGAACGAACTATGTCTTCTCCATCCGTTGTCATCCGCATGTCCATGACGTCAACTGGATTTTTTGGGGATGACGGCACCAAAGAGGGAACAAAAGACCGGGGAACAGATCGTCGGGAACTTGGTCGGGATGAGGGCCGGCTTCGCACAGCAGACGGACTCAGTTGGAAATCATCCCTGTTTGACACATCTCCACCTAGTCGGGAATCACCCCTCCTTGAGGGCGCTTTAGCTCCGATTTCTGCGGAGTGAACAGGGAAGTTGCTGTCATGGTCGTTCGTGGCGATGTCCGGTGGATCTTCTGAAGTAAGGTCAACAAAAATATAATGAGATTGGCCCTTGACCAAGGGTTTCATTCACACGGAATCAAGAGCAATGAAGTAAAACTCACCCGCAGTGACAATTTTGTCGGGCGATGCGGGTCTTGTCGAACGCTTTGCGGACGCTTTTCTGCTATGCATCATTTTGCGGGGACTGGGGATGGTTTCTGGTTCCGCGTCGGCCATACTACAGGGATGGGCTGGGTCAACACGTTGCCAATATCAATATTATAATAAGAACCTGACATGTTTCCTCACCTATCCAGTACTGCCACGATCTGATTCACATCGAGTTGGTTTTCAGACTGTATACTCTCACCCGGTCGAGATTTGAGCGATCTGCACATTTCCCACAAGAAATGAACGTTGCGCATTAGGAAAGCAAGCTCATGATAGGCTGACAAGGAAGGAATGGCAACAGTGAATGAAAAAGACCAATACTTTGAAGTCCGGGGCCTCGAAGATTCCCCATTCTGATTCTGCACTGAACGCCGCTGCATGTAATCTTGAATTTCCTTTTGCAGCGCGTCCGCCGAGGAGACGAAACTCATGTCGATACCTCCAACAGCCTCCACTCCCTCAACTTCGAGTGTTCCGGATATATTTCTCAGATTGTCGCCCGTGCGATCCCCTTCAGTATTTCTGTCTGCGTAATTTGACTGTACGTAATTTTTTGCATCGTAAAAGGGGGCAGCACGGTTTGAGGTCTGTGACGGCGGAGAAGGTGCATCTTTTCGATTTGGGCCGTCCCGGCGGTTTCCGTTCGAGGAAGATGAGATGCTTCGACGATGCTGTTGAAGCTGTGGGCGATGATGAACGCGAAACTCATGTGCATCGTCGTTAGGGTGTTCCTCGACGTGTTCGTCTTGTTCAACATCGCCCATTCCCGATTCCTCCTCCTCTACGAAAACATCCTGGTTTGCTTGACCAGCCAGGTGCAAATGCCCCTCAACCATCAAAGGTGCGAGTTTCGCGCCCGCTGCCTCATTTTTCTGTTCCGTGTACATTGAAGGATTGTATGGCCGCTGTCGTTGTACCGGCTTTGATCGTGGAAATTTTTTCCCCAATCTAGTTTCTTCTTGGGCAGATTGATTCGACGGAATTACAGAAGGTAATTCTGGCAAGATGGGTGCGGATTCGTTGATAGGAGGAAGTTTCATCGTCTTCGGGTTGGGCTTGGTGGATGTATTAGACGCATTTGAGTTTCGGGACGTGGAACGGTTTGGTTCTAAGGAATCAAGTGTTGTTTCTTGTCAGTCAACGCCCTCATGATCCGATGAGAGTATGAATTACGGGGCGTCACCTGCTTGTTGTCTCGAAGGATCAGGAGCCGGTTTTGCCGTTCGTGTAGACATGGGTGCCTTTCCATTCGCAGGAGGCAGAACGAAATCGATTTTCCTGCCGAAAGCAATAGCGTTCGGCAAGAGAGTTCGGTCTCCCTTTGTCCGCACTTTGGAAGGCACCTCTTCGACATCCATATCTGATATCGGTAGAGAGTGTGTGGTTACATTTATCTGATATGAATTGAACGTGAATGAAGATATAGAAGCCAGCATTCAACATCAGCAAAGAAACTTACCAACGTTGCTGCGTGCGCGACGGTGAGGTTCCATCGAAACAATACGGGACATATCGATGATTTGCGTTATGAACTCAACCCCTGGTGGATATTGTATGTTCCTGGGTATTGTCTCGATGTAGCTCGCGAAATTCGAAAAGGGAGTACTGTATACTGGATCTGTCGAACAAGAGAAGGTTTCGTGAGCGATGGGACCAGTCAATATTGAGGGAATCGTTCTGAGCCCTACCGTATTCTCCAGTCGTATCCGGTGGCCTGTTTCTCAGAGTGAATACCTTTCGCAGTCGGCAACAACCAGCAATCGATATGTAGTCAAGTGACCGAAAACTCTGGCCTCTGCAGTTATGTGTGAGCTACAACGGGCACGCACGGACTGTGAGCTAAGAACAACAAATCCCGTCAAAATGCAGCTTTCTCCAACACTACATACCAAACCCACGAGGTCGAAGGTCAGATTTAACCACTGTTGCAAAAGGATCCGGTTAGATGTTGGAAGCAGAATTCAAATGCAAGCGTCAACAGTGTACCTACGATCCCGCGTTTCACTGCCCCTAACGGAAGCATGACATGCAAGGCAGTCACTTTGGTCTCCTTGTTTGGTGTTGAGAGGATGAACCTTCTCTTGCTCTGAGTGAGATCAGAGATACTAACACGTCCCGATATCCAGTAAGTTTACTTATCCAATGTCCTGAGCAAATCTTCACGCGTTGAATGCGGAAAGCTCACCCCAGCTCCACAGACAGATTTTCATTCTTCAGAAAAAGCGAATAGCAGTGGCATTGAGTATGAAATATGTATGAAATGTGCATTGCATATGGACTGGCGGAAAGGATCCGACAACTCACCAACGGAACGAATACTTGCAACACAAGGAAGGGCTGGACGAGGTATGCTGTGATAAATCAATTATTGGATGTCAGGAATCCGGATTGTATTTAGTTTCTTTTCTTCATTCGCAAGAGCACAGGCTCAAATACCAACTCTGAAGGGCCGACTTGAACGTTCTGATAAAAAATGACGCTGTTCCCACTGGTACATACCCAGTTGTCGGTCATCTTTGGGGAGGGACATTTTCCCGTTCTTATCACAAAGATAGCAGAACCCCTTCACATCTTTTTCGTATGTACGCTTCACGAGATTCTTGGCGTTAATTTTCCAGTTCATGACTGAGGAAGAGCTTCCTTGAGCTGAAAGCAGCTCGAACGACGGGCCGCCCTAAACACAGCAGACGGTATATCAGTCTCCTGAAACTGGTTAATGGGTCGTGATGTTTTGACTTCCGCACCTGGAACTCGCTTTTGAACATTCCCGTGGGCTCTTGGGGGATCTCTACGGTAAGGTTCAGGATCGATCGATAAGTTCAGCAGCCGAATTGGAAGACAGTTAGTGACGCGGTTGGCCATCTTTAGATGTCACCAGCTTGGTTTGCAACATCATGTGGCCGGGGACTTTGGTAAATCGCTTGTGAAAGTCCTGACACTTGCGGCTCCGTATCCACCCTCTTGTTCACGGCACTCCTTCGTCGTTCCGCACAACATCGAGGCTGCCTGCTTCATTGCGGCAACATACCTTATTTGTGAGGTGCCAACCTTCCTTTTGAACAGCGCAGTCAACTTCGTGACACCTGCCAAAAGTTGTCGGAGTTCACGGTTGCAAAGCTGCGAACAATCAGTTGCACTCACTAATTTACACAGGTACGAAGCCGCGACGTCTGCCGGAAAAATATCGGGATTCTGGGCCTTTAATTTAATTGTTTATCAAAGCTACCGTTTTAGGGACGCTAAATGATCCATTAGATGAAGATCCCATTGCGGCACTACTCAGGACACCATTCACAATTAACAAGAACACGCTCCTCACTTTGACCTCAGGTCGTTCTCGTTTACTATGGAAGACAAAGATGCGATCACAATGCCTTCCGCGGCACCGTCTCGCCGTAAGTTTTTGCAGTTGTGGGCGCGCCGGACACACAGCCCATTCATTACGAACCTGCTCAATTTAACACAGTCTTCATGATCATGCAGAGCCATCCGTTATACCAACTGCACCGGGCGAGCATGAAGATCCTTCTAACCAGCATGCCCCTGCGTCATCACAGCACGATGCTGAAGCGTCACCAGATGACGAGAAGTCCATGAATAAGTCTACATCTAAAGCAGTAGATGCAGGAGATCGGCAATTGGCGGACGAGTTTTATTACGACACGGCAGACATAGGGAACGTCAACGTATCGAGCAAACAGATGGATAAGAGCAATCTGTCTCTATTGTAAGTCATATAGCTCCACAAAAAATTTGAAATATTTCCTTTCTTGCTTCGGGGTTGTCACCTTGGACTAACGAGGACACCTTCAGCTTTTCGTTTGGGTTTGAGTCCCACAAGAGGTCAAATCTCCACTTCGTCAATGACTGGACGGTTGTTTCAGCAATTGGCAATGTTCTTCTCTTTTTGGATCTCCGGACGCTGGAGCAGGAGTACTTCCAGTCATTTCGAGACGGTTCTATTGGAGCCATTGCTGTACGTTCCCATCTCTTTTCCCTCATCTTTTGTTGTGTTAGTTGAACAGAAACAGGCAGAAAGAACTAAAACCGCATGAAAATCTTTTAGGTGCACCCATCACGGAAGTACATTGCCGTTGGGGAAGTCCACAACCCGTCGCCTGTGATTTACATCCTCGAGTATCCGTCAATGAAATTGTTCCGCATGCTGCGAGATGGAACCACAAAGGGATACGCCGATCTTTCTTTCAACGTACAAGGAGATAAGCTCGCGAGTGTGGGGGGAGATCCGGACTATATGTTGACAATCTGGAACTGGAAGACGGAAAAAATCGTCCTTCGCAGCAAAGCGTTCTCACAGGTTGATTTCACTATCACTCTACTGACACATTTGACGTCGACGGTCGTAGGAAAATATAGACGTCATGCTGCTGATGAGACGCTGATGATCTTTTTGATTCTATTCTTTTACCGCAATTCGCAATGGCATCTTTTACGTTCAGGATGTATATCGGGTTTCTTTTGCACCGGAAGATGATGGAATACTGACAACCTCCGGGATGGGGCATATCAAATTTTGGCGGATGGCGGCCACGTTCACTGGGTTGAAGCTTCAGGGTTATATTGGGAAATTCGGGGCCACAGAGTTGACTGACATTGTTGCGTTCGTCCAGCTACCGGACGGAAAAGTCCTGTCAAGCGCAGAAACGGGCAATATGCTGCTGTGGGACGGAGGCATGATTAATTGCGAAATAGCAAACAAGGGGAAAAAACCATGCCATCAAGGCCGAATCGAAGTCGTAATGCTCGTGGAAGGCGAAATCTTTACTGCTGGCGAGGACGGATACATTCGCATTTGGGATCTCGAGACAATAGAGAACGCGGATGTCGTCACCGTCAGCAGCGGGGAACCCTCAACTGGAATCGATAAATTCGCAGCCCGTATTTTTGAAATGGAGCCGGTGGACGAAATCCTGGTTGGGAAAGATGTGAAGGTCGGTGTATCTTGGCACTTGTCTTTGCTCTCAAAAAAGAGGTCTGCGCGAACAGGATTTTGATGTTCAATCATGTGTGCCTCTAGATCAAAGCCATCGCCAGAAGCGCCGGGAACACCGTCGAATTCGTCATTCAAGATGCTGGTGGTCACCTTTTCAAACTTGACATCAAGAAAAGGTCCACAGAGAAAGTTCTCTCGTTCCATTCAGGTGAAATCGCCGGCATAGATACCAGTCCATTCGCCCATGCCATGGTCAGTTTGGGATCGGACGGTACTCTGCGCCTTTACGATTATCTGTCCAAATCAATGATCGCGCAGTTGAAATACGACACATGCGGGACGGCCTTATCCTACTTGCCACTGGTACGTGTGATCTTGCATTTATTTTAGTATTGCCTCTCATAATGGCTGAAAATATTGTCAAACATGAACAGGAGCTTGATGGACGAGGGCGAACCTTCGCTGCTGGCTTCTCCGATGGAGTCCTGCGGATATTCAGTCACACCCCAGTGATGGAAGGGGTCGGGTCCGGCAGCTTCATGTTGCAATACGCTTTCAAACCCCACAAGATGCCCATCACCGCCATATCAATCTCGCCTGATGGAGCATATCTCGCCACCGCTTCGAAGGACAAGACCGTCTTCTTCTTCAAAATTAATGTGTTAGATCGCAGCCAAGGATCCGTTTTGGGACCCAAGGATTTTGATGAGGGTGATAGCCAAGAAGATATTCAGGGCGCAGACGAACCCCCACAACCACAATTTGATCCACTCGGACCCGAGTTTTCGCGAAAGAACGTTAAAATCATTCCTCTTGGATTCATACAGCTCGAGTCTTCGATCGTGAGCATATCATTTTCGCCTGACAATCACTCCAACGTCGATATAATCGAACCAGATGAGAATCAGGCACAAGGTCCTGAAGAAGACAACGGCATTTCGAAGGCGGGTGACGAACACAAAGGGGAGGCACCGAACATAGAATCAAATGGAAAGTTCACATTCGTGGTCTTGGAGTCGGGAGAGCTGATGTCCCTCGTTGTCCCGCCGTTCGGAACAGTTGATACGAGTTTGACCTTCGAACTGCCACCCGAGGCGATTAATATGGAGCGCTGGCAACTCGACATACCCCCTCCTTCTGAGAAAGATTCAACATCGTCAAACGAAGCTGCGACTGGTGCCGATGCCGCTCAGTCTGGGAAGGTTGAGGATGGTGCCGGAACAAAGCGTGATTCCACTGCATCTCAAGCCAATAAGCAGCCAGGTAAAACCGATTCAAAGTCAGGGGAGCGCCAGACGTCAGCTCTGCGGAAGGCAAGAGGGCTCGCGATCACACCAGAGTCCTCAATAAACAGGGTTTTGTATTTGGAGGGTGGATACTTTGTTATATCACTCACCAACAAGGCCGGTGAAGGGGAGATTAGGGCTTGCAAGTACGGGTTCCCGCAAATGAGCAGGTATATCGCCGGATTCCAATGCGTTTTATGAAAGAGTTTCGTCTGCTGATCTTTTAACACGGGGGAATAATCTGCTCTTTCTTTAGGTTGCTCCTGGTCCATGATTCTCCATTCACCGACTTGCGATTAAGCACATCGGGCAAGTACTTATTGGCCGGTGCTCGCGACGGAACGTGTTGTTTGCGCAAATTTAGGATCGAGGACATTTCGCTCTTTAAATGGACCATCGGCCATGAAGATTACATACATTACAGCCAGACATTCGACGCCGAAAAAATGTTGCAGCTCGAAGAGATTGAGAAAAAAGCTTCGGGCGCTGCGAGTGACTCTGGTGGTGGCTTCGGCAATACCTTCGATAGCGACATGAAAAGCCGAAGTAGACCGTTTATGGCGGATGGGACAATGTTGACGGGTGGCGACGCTGACGGTGGTGGGCCTGATGTCCTCGGGCAGTACTGGCTCGGCCACGTCCATGACAACGAGAAAGGCAGAGTTACCTCCGTCGTCACATCATTTGACGACGCCTTCTTCTGCACAGCGGGCACGGATGGCGGAATTTTCCTTTGGAGGATAAACATAGAGCAGTTGCGCAAGAATGATGATGGGGAAAGGGCGTTCGGAATGCCGGTGGCTAATAATGGGGAGAATGACGGGGAAGTGGAGGTGAGGACTGCGGAGGACGTGACTGATGCGAACGCGTACAGCATACAGGAAGAGAAGATCAAGGCTGAAAGGGACAAAGAACTGGAGGAGGCGGAGATTAAAAAACGGGTATGCATTGCGATAACATCTGGCAATGAATTCAAAATTTATGGTTTTTCTTCCCAGAAAGAAATAACATAAATCTCTCTCCATTGCATTTTATCTTGACGATTTATCGGACCAATTGATGCACATGTACGATATATGATGCGGTAGCGAACTAGGGCGTATATCAAAGACTTGCGAGAGCAGTTTCTTCAGGTGGTTGAGGAGAACGAGAACACGCCGGAGGAGATGCGGGTGGCGCGGAACACTTTGAGCGTTGATCCCGACCTGAGGACAAACATAGGTAAAGCTTTGCATTCCCCAAAAATTATCTGTACATCATGCTTCACGCGTTATGCATTCAAACCCATATTTTCATTATCTGTTTGTCAGAAAGGAACACAACCCAACAAGTCCAAAACGTTCAAAAAGAGATGGCATGGATCTCCGAAAAAGAATCAATCGGCCTTGAAAAATTGCGGTCGAGGTTTTTGGACGGCATCAAGACTGAGCGGATCAGCATCCGTGCTTTCAAGGTAGTGTATGGATTTCTTGTCATCTTTTTTCGTTCAGCGATGATGGATCAGTTCACTCACTTCGTGGGCACTTCTTCTCGTATGAAGACAGATCATGTCGTGGCGACTTTTAGAACCACGAAGTTGGATCCGGGGTTGGAGAACGCGCTCAAAAATCTGATTCAGTTGGATCGTCGTGATTCCGATCGTCCCAAGGAAAACGTGCATATTGGTTCCTCTATTAGTGTTGGAGCTAGCAGGTGTGTCAACTAGAACCTAACGAATATTGTTCATTCTATGGACTTGTCCAGGGTCGGGATACCGTCAATGCAAAACAATCCGCTGGAAAGGAAGAAACGAAGACGGCGGACCAGGGGGCAAGCAAAGTTGTCTCGAAGAAGGTTCATAAGGTACATTCTCGTCTTATAAGCCTCCCTGTACACGATTTTCTGTCGGTCGGTGTCGCTTCTGTATCTGCAGTGTTTGATTGACTCTTCCATACATTTCATCAGGCATTGGATGCTAAAAGCAAGCTGGAAGCGCGGAAGAAGCTACGCGCCGAGCGCAGCCTGCTTTGGAAAGAGCTGATGGAGGCCAAGCCGGACGAAAACTATGAGGACCCACGTGATGTCGCGGCCATCCGATACGCGGAAAACAACATGGGGGACTACAAACTTAAAACGGGGGAAAAGTACATCGTCCCGGAGACTGAGCGAGTTGACGCGGACAAGAAAAAGCGACAGATTCTACTCTTGAAGGAGAGCATCTACGTTTTGAAAGAGGCAGGTTATTCTCTCACGCAGGAGGCGAAAAAGTTTTCGTAAATTGTAAGAACGGCACAATCTCAATCTTAATGTCCTATGCTCACAATATTCCCAACAGCAATTCAACCAGCAAGTTTTGGGATTACGGGACCAAAAGCGTACCTTGATCGACAAATTCAAAAAGTACAGAGCCGTTTTGGATCGGATCAACCAGGAGCTGATATTTCTTGGTGAATCTGTTGACACTTCGACGTGGTCGCCGGTTATGGAGGTCGGTCTGCAAGTTGGAATTTCTGCAACTCGTAAAACGGAACTCAAAGACGTGATTTTTTTTCCCGCAGACTTCAGCATACCCAGAGCTGAGATACGAAGTGACAGCCCGTGACATCAAGCAACTGCAAAAAGAAGAGGAAGAAGCGGCTAACCGAGTAAAACAGGCGAATGCTGACTCTCTGAATATGTTTGGCAATGGGATGCCGGCAGGAGGCAACAGCTCGACAAACAATGGTAAAGACAGCGCTGGTGTCCGCGGTGGCAGCTCCAGGAGTGTCATTGGCGCCGGACCCAGCTCCGCAAGCATCCAACCTCGGCGAGCCGGAGGAGGATCAAGGGTACATGCGCAGCAAAGAGGACCTTCTGTCGAAGTGGGCAGTGCGACCTCCGGTCAGAACAACAGTAGCGTGACGGCAGAAACGACATCTAGGACGGCGTCAGTAGTGCCGGAAACTTCCAATAGTAGGACGTCCGGTAACAACCTGAGTGAATTGGAGTTGTGGGAGCAGGACACTCGACGCAAAGTTCTCAAATACCGGAAGCAAAGGATACTGCAAGTGAGTTTTTCACTCCAGTCTTTCCAAACATGGATGGCACGCTAATCGAAAGTAATCCACCCATGAAAATGGTCTGTAGGCAATGGACAATGCAGTCGCCACATTTGATGCCAACATTGACAAACTTGGTAAAGAACGCGTGGCGCTCCAGGCCGGTAAGTGTCGGGAGGGGGTGTGTCACAGACATTCACACTGATTCTTCAAATTGTTCAGTCGGGCTTACGAACCATTCATTTTGCTATGCAATGCAAGATTTGAAATTTGCGGACATGAAACTGTTACTGCTGTACAAGGAATGGGTTTTGTTGAAGGAGTTTGAAAAGCATGACAATGCTCTTGCCGACAAACTCCAAACCAAGCAAATGGAGAAGGCCGACATCGATTCAAAGGTATGGTCAGAACCGGCACCAGCCCCACAATATGCACTTTCGCACGCGATCACATTTTGGCCGCTTGAATTTCGTCCCGGTTTATTGAAGCCTTCTTTTTTCTCATTACTCCGCCAATGAAGATACAAGAATGCCAAGAAAAACTGAACGCAAAGAAATTGGAGGTCGAGCAGGTGATCCGACGTGGAAAAGAGATACAGGATGAGTTCCAGAAGGCGTTAGGGGAGAACAACAAGCACGAGGAATATCTGAGCAAAATATTCAAGAAGAAGATCAAACGATCCTCCAAGGTGTGTAAAATGCACATCCAGATGTCAACGAATAGCCACTCTTCCTGGCGATGTGTGTCCCTGAATTTGCATATGACAACTATGTCAACTGATGCCGCGACTTCCCGTATCACTTGCCACCACAAAGAAAAAAAACAAACCCGAAGGAACCAACGAAGAAGGTACCAACGAAGAAGATGACAGATCGGAGGACGAAGAGGAAGACAGCGATGACGACCTCATGGACTCATCATATGATAGCGATTCAGTCGCCACGGATGCGGATGGCACCAACGGGGGAGGCGAAGAAGTGTGTCCTCCGGATTGTGATCCGGCTGTTTTCGCACGTGTCCTCGACTTGCGTGAGCGCAAACTGGATCAAGAAGACTTGCTGGTGGAAATACAGAAAGTCATTGAGGTAACGTCTGCACGTGAATAAGAAAGATATCATCGCTAAGGTATTTCGGGTAACACATTCCAAACAGGTCTTGACCAGATTTCGATGTTTTGTTCTCTTTCTCTTGCCCCATAGACCCTGAAAAAAGAGAACGATGCTTTCATCAAGAAGGAAAAGATCATTTTTGCAGCGCTCAAAAACACAGAGGCCGAAATCGAGGACTTCCAAACGCAGAAACAGCAGAAGCTCAATGAATTGGATGTTGTGGTATGGATGAAACTTTTTCGAGGCTCACTTTCTTTCATCAGTCGAGGCTCTACTCAACTGCTTCTCATCTGGCGAATCTTTTTTTTTCATGGTCGATAAATGCATAAATGCATCAGGTTTCCCTTCGTCTGCATCAACTTCAATACCTTGAAAAGAATGCCCTGCCGAGCAACCTGTCGCAGGCTCTTGTATTTGTGGGGCAAACGCTAGTGAAGCTTCGAAATCGTATCAAAGAGTTGCAGCAGGTAGGGAGAACTTTGCGTTTTCCACACCCGTTTGCGGTGCATAATTTATTAAAAAAAAATTTTTCGTGATAAACTTGCAGGAGAAAGCAGACATTCGAAAATCGCACAAGGAACTGAAGAAAATGCATGTGAGCTTGAATAAGAACAAAAAAGAGAAGCAACAGAAGGTCAGGAGGGGATACGAAAGTCTCTTTAGTTGTTTGATGTGCATCGTCGTTTCCAGTTCCTGCATTCGCAGAGCTTTGTACTGATGTAGTTTCTCTCTCTTTATGCCTTTCGACCATGTTCAGCTCCAAGAACTGGACGAAAGAGCGTACGATGTCCAGATGCTCAAATTTGGTCAAGTTATTGATCTCGAGCGGTTAGAGAGGATGGGTGTCAACCGGAATGCGGACGAGTTGAGGGAGAGGCTACAGAAAGAGGAGTACCGCCACATCAAAGAATTGGAAGAGTGGAAGGTTCGCAACGGCATCATATTCCCCGCAGTGATTTCCGTCTCGGTGAAATGTGATATCGCTTTCGAAATCAACACTTACAAATGTTCTCCTTTTTTATTTACCAGAATAAGATCAATAAGCTCAAAGAGCAGCTCACAGAAGTCACGAAGGAGAATACGGTTAGGTTGGAACAATTGGTCGACTTCACGGAGGAGCAGCAACGACTCGAAGACACGTTGAATCTGAGCCAGGCGTCAGTGGTTAGTGAAACTATCGTTGATTCATCTTTTTTCATTTGCACCCTTCCGTTGCCCCTGACTATACTATGTGATTCTTTCGGCACGCGAAATTCCTTCAAAAAAAGACGGCGGAATACTCGGGTCCCCATCGAAAAGAGCTAATGGAGAAAGAGCGACTGATCCAGTTGGTACAGCAGCAATCGCAGCAGATTGAGCAGCTGAAGGCTGAGATTGACATGCTCATCCGGAAACCAACGAAAGTGAAACCCATGCCGGCCCCCGTAGGCCCGAACCCAGGGACCAACAAGCTTCCACCCACCTCGAAAAGTGGCCAGGTTGACATTCACATTGGCCACGACGAGCAATAAGAATCTCATAAAGCCACTTTTTGTTTTCATACCACATGATCTTGGTGGATGTGCATGACCTTCGTTTGTGATTTTCATGGTGTAGGTGATTTCGGACTCGATGGCATAACTTATTGAAGAGAACATATAAACCCGAGTTGACCTGCATCTTCCCGGTTTCCACATGTGGACATTGTAAAGAGGGAAGAAGGAAAATTGCAAATGCACTCAAACAGACGAGATCAAGGTGAAAGGTGGTGCTGGTGAAACCATACTCCCTCCGCATCCTCTCCCTCGGAGTCATCGTACTCCTCCACTTTGATCAAGTCCCGGCGCTGAGTCTATTTCGTCGGACACCTCCCAACACCCCTAATAAGAAAGTAGTATAGATATTAGTACGGATCTATAACACCTCCAGGTGGGGGAAATGAGGCGACTTGGGGAACTCTGTGCATGGTGACCATAGTCAGGGTCGCTAACTTTCTGTGCGCCAAAAGTAGGTAGCAGTTGGGCCCAGACCAATTCATTCACTTGCGCATGGAGCTGCCATATATGGCACCTTCAATCAGAAAGGAAGCGGAAGAGCAAGCGGTGAACGGTGGTAAAGACAATTATGGATCTCGCGTCCTCGCCATTGATTTAAATCATCCACTCCCCAGTGATATTTAGTGAAACTTTTGTGGAAAGGTGGAAAACATTTGTAGAGCGTCAATGTGCGCACTAGAATAAAGGAAGGATGGAAATTTAGAAAAGATGGGAAAGGCACTGTCAGGGTTTGGTTCCAGGGAAGACTAGAAAGACAAAGTCAAAGAACAGAAGGAACCTAAAGGGGGACTAGGGGGCTACGAATCTATGTCATCAACTTTACGAATCTAAGTTGATGACTTAGATTAGTCCTGCTGCACGCGGCTATGGAATTGAATATTAAATATATTATTTACTAAGAAGCTAAGGTACTAAGATAACAAATAACAATCCTAAAGATCCTAAACTAAACTAACTACGCTATTTATACCTAGTACTGTACCTGCCCACACTGCCAGTGGTACCCACTCCGTGGGACAGACACACGCCGGATTCCAGGCCGGGAAACCCAACGCTGTCAACTTGAATAGCCATGTCAATGACAACACCATGAAGTTGAACAAGTTGAACTTGAAGGAATCCGCACCAGAATCCGCATCCGCATCAACATCAACTTCATGAGCGACAAACTCAAACTCAGCTTTGGAATTAAACTTCCTCGTTTTAGGCAACTGGGGCAGTCCCGACGAAGGACTGTCGCGAAAACAATGGAACAAGTTGCTGGAGAGACGGATGCCAAGTTTGTTGTCTCGGTTGGTGACAATTACTATTTTGGGAAAGATGTGAGGGATGGGACTGATTGTAAGTAAATAACTTGTCTTTCGTTACGACTCGCTAGAGTGCTTTTTGGGGATGGGAGCAGGGGGGGGGGGGGGGTTGGTGGGTTTGAATTTTGTTCACTTAATGGCCCAAAAGATATAAAAATGTTGCAACACGGGTACAACCAA
>JADGJF010000727.1:0-15660 GCA_027596845.1 Quaeritorhiza haematococci | reverse complement strand
GGGAAGGGATTATCTCTCTGCTTGTTTGGGAAGAGTGTGATCATGGGAGGTCACAATTGGCTTCATGTTCATCATTCCTTTCTGAGCGCGTGGGTGTATGGATGTTGGGGTATGTCCCTCCGCACAGCGGCGGGGCGGGCAGGAAGTATAACTCCCGTCCTAACCCGGCGCTGGCGGAGGGAAATTGAAAAGGGTGAAGCGCTTCGAAAAGGTCAGACAAGAAACATTTGTGTGTTACAAGCCCACATTGCACCGCAGTCAGAAAACCTAGGGTCGGTGACAGTTCAATTCGAAAAGGAAAGAATGGAGGTCGCAGGAGTTTTCAGGATTCTGGGCAAGACGTATCTTCTCAACCTAGGACTTAATACACTCGGGTTCTTAACTTCGTATGCACTCAAGACGGAGAAGTTCTACGATGCTGTAGGGACTTCTACCTTCACCATGACCACATTTTTCGTGATCTGGCAACAGTCTCGCCCCACCGATACTTCAAGTATCGTTTCCGTTCTCAAGTCGTTGCACCCGAGACAAGCGTTTGCGGCCGCGACGACGATTATCTGGTCCGTTCGACTCGCCGTGTTCCTTTCACGTCGGGTGCATGCCCTGAAAGGGGATAGGAGATTCGATAAAGTGAAGGACAAGTTTGGGTTGTTTGCCATCTATTGGTTCATTCAGTCAATTTGGTGTGCGGTCACGCCGATGGCCGCTCAGGCGTGTATTGCGTTGGCTGGAGAGCAACAGCCGGGTTGGGGGGTTGGGGATGTGGTTGGGTTGGGGATGTGGGCGGTCGGGCTTTTGTATGAGGCTGTTGCGGATGCACAGAAGTTTGCATGGCAGAAGAGGATGGGGGAGAGGAGATTCAAGGAGGTACTGACGGAGGGATTGTGGAAGTATTCACGATGTAAGTGCTTTCCTTGGATGTGGGGTCCAATTATACTATGTTTGGGTTCGGATTTGGCAAAAAGGAAATCTGATGCCTCCCATTTTCCTCCGTTCTGGTTGGATGCCCCGTAAAACGCCTCTCTGGGATCCATGGCATGAATTCAAATGATGTGCCAAACCATCCGTCGGTTAATAGACCCCAACTACTTTGGAGAAATCTGCGTTTGGATTGGATCATATCTCCTGGGGTCGTCTGCGTTTGGGAGCTCCTGGGCGATAAGATCTGTGCTCTTGGTCTCGCCCGCTTTTGTTTCTTGTAGGTGTCCATTTTCCATGCTTTTCGATCTTGTCTGGTTTTGTAGCAATGGCTGTCGCGATAACATTGAATCGGTTTTGTCTAACAAATTGTTCCGCGTTCTATGCTGTGCCTACCAGACATTCTGACTCGACTGAGCGGGATCCCGCTTCAAGAGAAAGAAGGACGCAAACGGTACAACGGATTGCCAGAATATGAAGAATACGTTTCTTCTACGAACCTTCTGATTCCGTGGTTCCCTCGGCGGAGTGGGAAGGCGGGGGAGAAGAAGGCGGAGTGATACCCAAGTGACTGAATGATCTTGGACCAAGGAGACAACTCTAGCATTCCAAATTTCCGACTGAGTGTTGTTGGTTAGGAGTCGATGGTTGGTTTGGTCATCCTGCGCAATGGAAATTGCGACTTGGAGGGTAGTGAAATATGATATGTACAGCTGTTTTGGTGATTGGAATTTTCTTGCTGTGTTTTCACAACACAGAATACAAGAAAGTAAAATGCGAACGCTCCCAAAATCCAGTCCTCCAACAGATTCAAGATCCGCCAATTGAAATACAACAGTGACACTAAGAGCCGGTGTGACTCAACACTTGGTCGCCTTCGCAGTTGCTGTGTGAACTCCGTCCATTCAACTAAAGAACATCCCATTCCAAAGACTATTTGGATCCACTGCCTGCAAAATCCCGGCACCTAATTAGCAGATGGTGCGTATATCCTTCCTATTACCTGGAGCCTCGAGAGCGGAGATCAAATCTTCCTTTGGTGGAGGAAAAGGTTCGTGCGCCTCTGGTCCTTTCTTTCTTGCCATTCCATTTTCTCCCTTTTCTCGCGTTGGTTTTGGCTTTGGTTCTTGGTCTTTCCTTCCGCCCCGCGTCGTCTTGATGTTGATCCTCAATCAAAGTGCCATGTCATCATCAACAATCAAAATACGCACCTCAACAAAATCCAATCCAAAATCCAGATCAACAACACTCCGATTTGAACGGTTCAACCTCAAACCTCAAACAATTCCCCCCTTGATCCAAACCGACTTTTTTAACATCCCTCCTAACTACCGGCATCTCTCTCTCTATCCGCCCTTATAACAACCTGCAATACCCACTTCCCCGTCCCTCACCAACCCCACCTGTGCGTCACCGCTCCACCAATACGACCAACAATATCAGATTCAAGTTCGGGGGTATCTATGGAAACCTGAATCTGTGTGTTCCCTCTTCACAGCGGAGCTCTTCGGTATCGCCGTCCCTCTCGGTATCGCCGCCGACTTGTCCCCCCTCCCACCAATTACATCGATCTTTGTCCATTCTTCGCACCCGCGCCTGGACCTAAGTCACTTACTCCAGTATTGGGCGCAAAGAAGGCCAAATGACAAACGTCACCCAGCCGCCCGCTCCTCCCCAACAGCACCAACAGGTGCACATGCAATCGCTTCAGCAGAACCCTCAATACCACCAGTTCCTGTTACAGCATGGTTTCCGTCTGGCCCAGGCACAGCAGCAGATGCAGCAGATGCAGCAAATGGGAGCCGGACCTTCGTCCTTCCAGCAACAGCAACCGCCGCCTATGATCAATCAAAGTTCCCGTCCTCCCCTCCCGCCGGCAAGCGTTCCACTGCAGCAGAGTCATCCACAAGCTCCTCGTCCGACGATGAATCACATTACACCGAGAACGATGGCAGCGCTTCAGAAACAGCAACAGCAACAGCATCAGCCACCGCCCATGATCAACACAAGCCATGGTGCCCTTCCGCCGACTAGTACTCCGCTTCAGCAGCAACACCAATCAGCGCGGCCTATGATCAATCCAAGTCCACAGTTCCTCCCGCAAAATCAACCACCGCCCATGATCAACCCACCCATGAACAATCCTCCAATGATCAGCCCAATTCCTGGCACAGCTCCGTCCACGAGCATGCCTCTGCAGTACGAACAGCAGCAGCCCATGCGTCCGATGATCAATCCAAGTCCCGGTGCAGCTTCGACCTCGGCCATGCCACCGCACCACGAGCAGCAGCAGCCTGGGCGGCCAATGATCAATCCGAGTCCTGGTGCGGCTTCGACCTCGAGCATGCCACCGCAGCACGAACAACAGCAGCCTGGGCGACCAATGATTAATTTAGGCGGTCAAAAACCGATTACACTACCTGCGAGATCGTTGTTTGCTTATGAGCAGTACCTGAAGCAGCAGGAAGCGGCCAGGAACAGTCCCGATGCACCGTCAACACAGCAGCAGCAGCAACAGCAGTTCTCTGTGCAAAATGACCCGACGGATTCCACCGCGCAACAGGCGGATGAGCCGAGGCCTCCACCACCAGATATTGATCTTTCCCAATGGAAATGGGAAGACGATAAGCTGTGAGCGATCATTTCCTCCTTCTATCTTTTCGGATGTTTCCTTTGTTTCTGTCGCATGCCGGTACCATTGACTGATCAATTTTTTTTTCGTCGTGCTTATTTCCTTCCAGCCTCAACATGTACATTGTTGATTACTTTGTTAAACGAAACTTTCAACAATCACTTCAAGCGTTTTTCATCGAGGCGCAGGTTCCTCGTGAATTTCAGGTCCCCATAGAGGCTCCGCAGGGGTTCCTGTACGAATGGTGGTCTGTTTTCTGGGATATCTTCCGAGCTCGATCTGGCAAGGGATCTAAGGAAGCCATAGTTTATGTGGAGGTAAAACAACGTCCCTGAATTCGAAATGATTCTGTTGTTCCGTTCCCTGATATGTTCTCATAACCTTATTGATATCCTTTGTCCCTTGTTTCCATCATCAACAAAAATGAAGGCACAAGCTATCAAGAACAAACGTGACCGCGAGGCTCGTTTACTCCTACATCAGCATCTGACTGGTATGCAACGCCAGCTGACTGCTCAACAGGTAAAGCAGTTGCAGCAGTATCTCCAGCAACACAATCAGGAGCAACAGCAGCGACAGGCGCAGCAGCAGCAACAACAGGAGCGGCCAGCGCCTCAGCAGTCCCCGACACAGCACGCACAGCAACAAAACCAACAACAGCGACAACAAAAGTTGCAAACGCGTTTGTCTCATCCCCCACAGTCGCCTGCGCTTGGTACCAGCTCAGCTGCGGCGGCGGCGGAGGCAGCTGCTGCTGATCAACGTCAGCTTACTCAGCATCAACAACAGCAGCATGCCCCTTCCCCAACGCCCACGTCTGCCACGGTTTTTTCCGTGCAGACGAGCCGTACTCAAGCTGGTATGTTTCATACATTCTTCTGGCTCGTGTTCACCTTAGCGATCAAGATTCTAACACACTGTTTTTCCCCTTTGTTGCACACCTCCTCAAACACCCCAATCTGACGGGAATCGTCTCCGATGCCACCGTGTTCTCTTGATACAGGAACTCCCGTGCAACCTGCAAACCCATCGCCGCAAGATGTTCCCCAGCGTCCGGCCGTAATGACGGGCCCACCGCCCACTCCTCCTCAACCTACACAGCATGCTCCTCCGCAACACCATCCACATCCTCACTCACATGCACCCGTACAGCACCCCCAAGCTCTTCATCAAATGCAACAGTCGCAATTCCAACATCAGCAGCTATTGCAACAGAACGTCAGTCAAGAGCAGAAGGAAGCGCTAAAAGCGATGGGGTTGGAGAACAGGACAATCTCGAGCTTGACTCCTGATCAGAAGCATCAGCTATGTAAGGTTATGAGGCAAAAGCAAGTCGATATGATGCATGAAAAGGGGTAAGTACGCAAATGCAGTGATGTTTCATTGTTTTGGACTGTGCGATTCATGACAATCATCGACATTGATCGACTTTTCGCCTTGATCTTCCTTTCCTCTATCCTCTATTCGAACTCGCGGCCGCCGCCAATCTGCATTGGAAAGATCTGCCATGTTGCTGAACCAAGGTATTGGCGCGTCGCAGCAGCAGCAACAGATTCAGCACCAGGCGATGATGCTTCAGCAGCAACAGCAGCAGAGGGCAGCTGCGGGTGGGATGATGAGTCCCCAGATGATGGTATGCGACACACAGATTATGCCATCCATTGAAGAAGCTCCATTCTGTCTTTATCTAATTTGCTTGCCCTTTTCGGTGTTGTCTGTCTTACATGTTCCGTTTCCCTGTTGCTTCATCCAACGCCCTCAACACGTGTTGACGGACCAAATTAGAACATGGATCTGCCCGGGTCATCTCAAACTGTGTCCCACGGCGCATCACCATCCAACAACCACCCGAACCTCTCTATTGTCACATCCGTTGCGGGAGTCAGTGCCTCGTTGTCGTCCGCAAACAGTGCTGGAAGTCCTGTAGTGACTCCAAGTCACCCGATGATCACAACCCCGACCGCTACAAACATCCCATCTGCCGCCTCACCAGTTTCAGAGCCACAACAAATATTCGCACAACACCAATCACAGCACCCACAGCACCCACAGCACCCGCAATACCCACCCCACGCGCAATCACAAGCTTTTGATGCGTCTAAATTGATGCCCCCACCAGCGCAAAAAAGGCAACGGATCTCGAGCACGGGAAGCTTTGCTTCTGTATCGAGCCAGGGATCCGTCTCGATGCCACCCACGACCTCTGCACCATCCGCGGTAGCCGGTGTTGGACAAGGACAATATCATCTGCAACAGCAATCACACCCCATGCCCGGAAACGGAATGCAGCCCCAGACGTCGACGGTGGCGGCGAGTCCAGTCCTTGCTCCTGGTGGAGTGGGAGGACCGCAACAGCAGCACCAGCAGCAACTACATCCGCAGCAGCAATCGATGTCCAATGGCGCCCAGCAGGCACCCCAACCGAGCCCAGTGTTGACAAATGCGGTACCGAGCGGGAATGCTGGTGACGGTACGCATTTGTTCCTTCTCTTTCATTACCGATTTAGTCCTGTGTTCCAGTCTTCCATCAATCTAACCTGTGAACATCATGTCTCCCTCTTTAACTTTCATTCATCACAATGTCGACCCTGCCATTGTTTTTGAAATGTCGCGGTTCTAGGTGCGACGGGGAAAGCGGCGGTAGCGACCCTTGCTATGACTCCTCAACAATTTAAAGCGTGGGCTACCGGGCTTTCGAATCTTGGCCAACTTACTCCACAGGTCAGACTTCTGAAACATATCCATATCGACCTCCTTTTTTGGTTGTTTCATATACCATACTGACGTCTCTCTCTTTCCTCTTGCTCCGAACCCCGCGCTTTTCCATCCGGTTTCACAATACAGCAAATACATATCATTCGGGCTCATCAAATACGCTTCTTGCAACAACAACAGCAACAACAGTTGATGAAGCAACAACTGGCAGCGGTCAAACCTGGTGGTAGCAGTGGAGATGCCGGTGCCACAACCAATACAGACGCATCTGCTGCAGCCACCCATCCACCATCGGCGCAGGCCGGTGTTGCAACAGCTGCTCCGAGTGGCAGCGTAGGAGGTGCTGCATCGGGAGGGGCGAACGTTCCCCCCAGTCCGAGTCAGAATTTTGCCGCACAGCCGATGACCATGACCTTGACACCGGAAATGGTGGCGCAACTGCAATCAAGTCTGTCGCCCAACCAGATTCATAATTTGATGCAGAGAAAGGCGCTACAGGATACGATCCTTGCTAGACAGGTGAGGACGAAGGGGACGGGGAAACGATAGGGAGCCATATTGAACTTTCCCTTCCCTGGCTTTGCTTAGAGTACCTTGACAATCGGCTGATGGCAATTTTTTTTTATCTCAAACCCTGAAACTAGCAACAGCTGGCCATGCAGAGACAAAACCAACAGGCCAACCACGCTGCAGCCGCATCCCAGTCACATCTTCAAAACGTGGCGCAAACTTCGCAGCAGCAGCAACAACAATCGCAACCTTCACCGCAAACGCAACCTGGGCAAGTGCAACAACCGGCGCACACTCAAGCAGCGGCGTCGCCAGGGAACCCGGCGGTGGTTGCAGGGACCTCCCTTAAAAGGAAAATGTCGGGTTCGGACAGCCCGATGATATCGCCCGCGCCTGTCCCCGTGCAGCCGGTCGGGGCTCCTCAACAGCTACAACAGCACCAGCCGCAGCCGCAGCAGCCTTTGGGCCCGCAAGCGCAGCAACTCGCTTTACATCACGCCTTGCAGAACCAGATGATTCAGCAGCGGCATCAATGGCAGCAACAACAGCAGGTGCAAGAACACCAGCACCTGCATCAGCCACAAATGTTTGCACAATACCCACCTCCTCACCAACCATATCCCGTCGCAGATGCGCCGAATCCGCAGCAGCAGATTATGCCAGTGACAACCATGCAGTCGCAGCCCACCAAGCAGCAAACTCCATCTCCTCAGCAGCTGCCAGGAGTACCTCAACATCTCATAATGCTGCAGCAGCATCCGGGAATGATGAATGCGATGGGGGTTCCGATGCAAGCCCATCCGGGTATGGTAAACCAGCATATGCTGGGCGCCGGTGCCCATCAGCAACAGCAGGTGCAGCATCCGCAACAGACCCATGCGCAACAGACGCATCAACAAGCGTACCCTCACGTCCAGATGGCGGGAAACATAATACAGGGCTCTGGTCCTCACCCTCATCCCGGCCAGCCTACTGCTGGTAACATACAACAGCAACAGCAGGCCCAGCACCCAGCCGCGGTGACTGCAGCTCTCAACAACCCGGCCGCCGCTGCCGCTACTGCTGCGGTAATGCAGCATCACCAGTTCTTGGCCCAGCAGAAGGCGCAGCAGCTGCTGTCGCAAGCGCAAAAAACGGCGCAGGAGACTGTCGCAAAGGTCCAGGCGCAGATGAGGGCACAAACCCAACTCCAGCAGCAACAGCAGCAACAGAACAAAAGTGGGCACCAACAAAGATCGTCCCCTGCTAAACCGGCTTCCGTGCCGGCCACAACCGCGGCTGCAACAGCGATGCCACACCAGTGTCCGAATCCACCCATGCCGCAGCAACAACAGCAACAGCAGGGTTTTGGTAACGGTGCGGCCCCGCCGGCGGGTAATGGCGACGGCGCACCTCGAAAAGATACCGCTACTGGTCCCGCTCAGACTCTTTCTACCAAGGCGTCAGCGCCCAATCGAGCAAAAAAAAAGGGGCAGTCGAAATCAACCCCCGCTCAACCGCAGGTCCAGGGGTCCCACTTGTCGAATATCGTTGAAAGTGCCTCTCCTGCTCCCGCACTCACAACGACGGCAATGGTCGCAACAATCCCGTCTGTTGGAATCGTCGCGACTGGGGCTACGACTTCGATGGCAGCGACGACAGCAGCTCCATCGGCCAGTGGTGCTGAGGTCGTTATGGGCACGGGATCTCTGGTTGTAACTCCTTGTCCTCTCACTGGCGAGTCTATGGAATCCAGTCAGAGGCCTAGCGGACATGCAGCGACTACGAACCCTGAACAGATGCAGGGAGTGTCGGCGACAAATGCAGTCGGAGTCACCAACAGCGCCGACAATAGCCGTGATATTGAGATGGGAAACGCCGAACATGTTGGTGAACCTGCCGTGGTGGGACAGGGTATTGGCGGGTCAAGTACGGGGCCGGGATCTGTTTTCGAAGTCGTCGTGAAAAAGGAGGAAGATAGCAACAATAACGCAGACAACAACGCAGACAACAATAAAGAAAAAGATGAAAACAGCAGCCAGTTGGCTTTAGACGACCTGGAGGCCCTCTTGAACGAGCCGGGGATGAATATTGATGATGATGCGTTCGCCAGTGTTGATTGGTTGACAGGCGAGGCCACTGGCGAGGCCACACGAGCAAAGCAAGATCCGAATGATTTTCGTAGTCGAGAAGTACGCGGAAGCAAGGGCCCCCCTTCGTCATCCGCTGCGGAAGACGATGCCTTCTCGTCTCTCATGGATACTGAGGGGTTTTTTAGTATGGGAAACGGGGAAGGCGCCCCGTCGTCGATAATGACGATGGCGGTCAAGGCGTCTTGTGGCGTGGGCGCCAACGGACAGCAGCATCAGGGTCGTGCTGCATCAGAGGAAGGTGGCACGTCGGCGGCGGTTGCGGCAAGGGCTGCTGGGCTTGTGGGTGATTCTGGTCGTGTTGCCAGTCACTCTCCGAATCTTGCTGCAGGCTGGGGTTCCCAGGTAGGGAGTATTGGAAACGCTGGTCCGATCGGCGGCGTGGTTCCGGAATCTTGTGGCGATGTCAGCACGGCCACTGAACAATCGTTTGGCACTGGCCAGGGAGGGCTCGGAGGCAACGTTCTCCGACCATTGGCGAGTCTCACGGGGCATACGCAGAAAGTTTCCAGCTGCTGTTTCGATCCGACGGGGGCGATCATGGCTTCGGCGGGACACGACCGCAAGGTTCACGTTTGGGATGCGCGGAAAATCATTTTGTCGGGAATGGGTTCACGAACGGCATTGGCGGCAACTTTGGGGACATCGGGGGTTTCGGAGGTGGCAAGGCTTTGCGCACTCGAAGGGCACACAAGCCACATTACCAATGTGCGCTTCATGAACCTCGGGAATGTCCTTGACCCGGCGACACGAAACTCGTCATTGGTGTCCTCTATTTCGTCGAGATCGTCACCAGCCACTCCAAACTCGTTGATATCCTCTCCGTCGTCAGCGGCTGCAACGTTTTCCCAGCATATGCTAGTGCCCGAACTTCCCATTCTGCTGGCGACAAGTAGCGCGGACAAGACTGTGCGCATTTGGGAGTTTAAGAATATGCGGATTGGTGACGCGATTCGGACTCGGGAATCCACGCCCACACAAGGGTTGACAGGAACGACAGTGAATGGTGGCAACAAAGGGGACTCAGAGTCGGCGCCTCAGTTACTGCTGACGTACACGGGCCACAATCGAGCAGTCACTAGTGTCGATTTCTGTCCTGTCGCGGTTGTGGTGGCTCCCGCAGGCCCGAATGCGGCGGATTCAGCAAGTTCTTGTAGTGACAGAAAGGGGAACATGAATGGTAGTTGCGAGGCGGTTGATCAGGTCAAGGTCTGGTGCGGGAGCTTGGATGCTGAAGGCGAGATGAGGATTTGGGAAGCCCGGACGGGTAAAACGATGAAGAGTATCAAGCTGGTAGGTATTCGCTGTGGGGAAGGAAATATAACGGAACTTGCTTTGATGTTCCCTGTTGTGGTGTATGCATTTCGAGAACCATTTTCTCATTTGGTTACATTCTTTGAACCGTCTAGCCCGCATCATCGAGGTGTTCTGGCTACTCTTCCAATCCTCTGCGGTTCCGCCCCTGCCATTCCAACCCGTCCCAGCAACGGATGTTTTTAGCGACCGCTTTTGCTACTTCGTTGCATTACGTGCAATTGGAAATAACGGCCGAAAATGGGGGCGCGATTGGCGAGGAGCATGTTCATATGGTGAACACCCCGCACCAGCGCAACGTTTCCAGCTTGGACTGGTCGGCAGATGGTTCGTGGTTAGTCAGCTCTTCCGACGACATGATTTGTCTTTGGGAGGTCACGGCTTCGTCTTCCCACTCCGGTAACAGTTATGGGAGCAATCATCACGACGGATTTCTTCATGTGGTCGCTCAGCTTCCAGCTCAAAGCGGCAAAATATCAAGCTGTGCGTTTATGCAGGCTCACGGGTTCTTGCCCACCAGTGGTACAACGGGCCATCTTAGGTCCCCTCTCGGGACGCCTGGCACAAGTCCGACAACTGCGCCGCTCCATGACCTCCACCATCACTATTACCAGCCGCAACAGCAAGAACCACCACCAACGGTAGTCTTCGGCGAATACGAGGCCATTTACCTTTGGGATGCTGCATCTTGCATGTATGGGCGATTTTCTGGAAGCGGCATCAACAGGACTGGAGCACGGATGATTAAGATTCCGTCTTGCCATGCCGGGGTCGTGACTTCTTTGGGATTTGGTCGGTTGCTTCCGTCGTTGTCCCTTTCCCCGTCAACAACAGCATCTCCGCGAGAGGGACAGGGCGGCGGTGGAGTTGGGAGCGGACACGGTGGGGGTGAAGGTGTTGAAGATGGGGGAAGACGGAGGCCGGAGATGTTGGTGCTGGCTAGCACGTCCGGTGACAAAGTGAACAATTTGAAAGTGTGGGTGACCAGGTGTTGTTGAGGACGTGGTCAAGTAAACGGAGAGTGATAGTAGTGTTGGGCAGGTGGGATATGTTCGATGCTAGCGGCTTGTTTTCATTTGATTTGATTCATAACCTTTTTTTCCCTTCAAAGGCTCGCACTCAAGTGCGACGGGGAAAACAATACCCTGTAATCGATTTTACTTTTTCTATGTGGGCTAATGTTGTTTCTCCTAACCATTTAACGCTTTTAGTCATGTGAAATATTCTGATTTCATCGCATCCATAACGTTTGTACTATGTCCGAAACGCACATTTTTCTTAAGCATACACCCAATGTCCCAATATAAAAAACAATCCATTTTCGCGCCACACGCTGGGAAAGCAACCATCAATTCTTGTTTTATGCATCGACGTTCACCACCTTTTTTGCATTTTGTTCCTATATGAAATAGCAGAATTATTGACTCTGTTTCCCCCACTTTTTCCCCCCGATGATCAGTACCATACATGAAATGTAGACATAACCGGGGGGAAAGAGTAAACAAATCCCAACATGGTAATCTGGTTCTGATTCGATCAACTCTCACAAAAACAAAATTGGTTATCGTTGGCAAAGGAAAATCGACAATAAAGTTATTGCTTTTCCAAAGAACGTCACCCACTGCCCATCAAACCATCCACATCACTATACGACTCACCCACACCAGTACATCATACATATGCCCTCCCCTCCACACCGGCGCCAAAGCAGCACCACATCCTCAATGAGCCGAAATAGCAGTGTCAGCGTGAGCAGCAGCACCTACTCCGATTCCAGCCAACAACAGCTCGGTGCTGGAGGTGCTCTCTCAGCAATATCTGGATCCAATGCTGGCATAACACAAAACACGACATCCAGTGGCGGGGTCGTGGTTGAACCTTTCGCGCTTTCGGCAACGTCGAGTCAGCATGCACAGGGTGGAAATGGGAACGCGAAGGATGGGCATGTTATTGAGCATATTCGGGTGCCAAATAAGGATTGGTTGAAGGAGAAGTACGAGTTAGGACGGAAGCTTGGTCAGTAAGTATTGTCTGATGAAGTGGGCAAGAGAAGGTTTCTGTTGCCGTACGTGGCAGCCGGATGACTCTCTAGGTCATCGCCTGGAATTTGGAAAATTAGATATGGCGGGACATATCACAGATTTCGGGGAAAGGAAACGGCTTTTTAGGGATAATACAAAAGATGGCGGAAAAGATTATGATGACGCTCTTTTGGAAACCAAAGTCCATCCTCGACGAGGATTGTTTGATCTCGTCATTGATCACAAAAAAGAGATGTTGACTGCTTTTCCCATTCAACAAAACCTCACACACATAATCTCTCAGAGGAGCATTCGGCACGGTACGCATCATCGAAGAACACGAAACCGGTGAACTCTATGCCTGCAAAGCCGTTCGCAAAAAGCTCGGTGCCACTGCAATTTATGAGCAGATGCTACGCGAGGTCACTATCCTGAAAAAAGTCAAGCATCCGCATATCATTAGATTGCACGAGGTCGTCGAGACACCGAAAAAGCTCTATCTGATAATGGAATAGTGAGTCTCCATGATTTGCAAACAACCCCCCTCCTCTTTTGGTTTTTCCATTCGTTCATCTGTGGGAAAAGCGAGTTCCATCGCTTTTTAATAGGCACCGTGGTTGGTTGAGGTCATTCAACGGTATCATCACTTTCTAAACACCCCAGAAATCCGCAATTTCCGTTTCCCTTTCATTCCTCTTCAGCTGCGAAGGCGGTGAGCTGGTAACGAAAGTCCGAGATCGCCAGAAATGCACGGAGGCAGACGCACGGACTATTATCTCCAAACTTGCGGATGCTGTTGGTGAGTGATGTGGAGAGATCCCTTGTCTTCCGTATGTTTATTTCCAAAGGATGGCTCCTTCTAACGCAATTTCACTTTTTCTGCGTCGACGACATCGCTCTTCTTTCTATGTCATTGGGTAGCGTATCTACATACCGAAGGCGTTGTACACAGGGATATCAAAGTAAAGAATCCAGTTAATCTGTGTGTTGGTTTCCTATCTGTGTGTGCACGGTTTCCTTTTCATTCACCTATTCCTTCCTTTCGATTTTGTAACATTAGCCTGAAAACATCCTCCTTTCAACATCAGACTCAAACGATCCATTCAACATAAAGGTATCGGACTTCGGTTTGGCGACACTTTCTGAACATTGTTCGATGCTCGACAATATTGTTGGAACACCTCTGTACATGGGTATGCAAAGGTTCTCAACGCATAAGTGAATGAAAGATTTGTGCAGGAGTCCCAGATTGTGTTTCACTAGCGATACTTATTTGACCTTATGCCTTCTTACATGCAACGCAGCTCCCGAAATCGTGAAAAATCTTGGCTACAGTGCAACTTGTGATATTTGGAGCATCGGGATTTTGATGTACCTGCTGTATGTCGAGTACTGTATGCATACATCATTCCGTTCGTCTTTACGATTCCGGATTGTTCTCATGAAAGATTATGTCATTATCTTGAACAACAGGCTGTGTAGTTACTCAAAGGAAGCGGAACACACACTGAAGGAAATGATTACGAAAGGGAAAATCGAGTATCCCGACGCGTTTTTCAGTTCGGTTTCTCCAGGAGGTAAGCATGACGCAACATTGGTGCAAGTCAGATTCCAATGAGTTCCCTATCAAGAGAGTTTGGTAACAAAAATCGCGCGTCTGCAAATTCCACATTCAAGCTCGGGCGCTCCTTGAATCCATGCTACAGTTCAACCCCGCAAAGAGAATAACAGCACGAGAAATTTTAGCCCATCCATGGACAAGGGTATTTACTCATATGCATATTACTTAGTGCACAGGGGTCGGGTCATTTCGGACATGTTAGGTTGAAGTCTGCCCTCTAAATTGCATTTATATCTTTTAGGGGGAGGATTTCAAGCCTGCACGAATGCCAACAAATACTACGGTACTTGATTTGATGCGTCATTACAATGCAGAACGTCGTTTGCGAAAAATCTTTTTGGTGGTTCTTGCTGCGATGCGGTGGAGACGGTTAACGCAGAGCACCAAAACCAAAAAAGTCAGCAATCCCTCCACCGCGAGCCCGAGAGTAGTTAGAAAGGAACCTGTGCATGCCGAAAACCCCATTCACACAGCGAAACCCAACGAGGATCCAGGGGCATCTACGGCAGGGTCTGGAGCGATCACGAGCGCTGCACAATCGTCAGTGAAGCTTCCTCAAAGTAAATTACGGAATGGGAGCGTAGTCGGTCGAACTTCACGACTGGACGTGAACGCAACCGGGGCTACTGATCACGAACTTACCGCAAAGACACCACCCACACGAGGAGGCTCATTTGGGACCTCTGCTCGGGCAACTTCAAGTGGAAGCCGAATGTTGAATCCGAGTAGTGGTGGTAGTTCTGGAAATTCGGCAACGACACCGACCTTCCACCATCTACAAAAAAGAGGGAGTCATGATCATCAAGCAACAAAGCCTCATACTGCCGCACTAAATTCGGATGTAAGCGGAATCGCTATAGAGACGCCTTCGGTCAAATCGAATAGCGCTGCAGAAACCAGTATTAATCCCGCTCTATCACCACCACCGGCGTCCGCGAAATCAGCTTCGAATACCGTCACGAATGGAGCAGGAGCCGGCACTGGTGTCCATCCATTGAGGAAGGGCAGCAGCAAGACATCGCTGGAGCACACGATTCCGACAAGCGCAAGTAAACGAGTGTCTACTTCAGCTTTGCATCATGCAAAATCTGGTGGCACTAACTTGCATGACGTTAATAGCGCTGCTGGATCGCAAACCTCACCATCTTCTTCAGCAATCGTACTCACGAACGATGCACCTTTGCAAACGCAAAATTCGAGCTCTGTTTCACACCTTCATTCTTCAAAGACCGCCCAAGGACAAGGTCGACCTCGAGCATTCACATCATCTAGTGTTGCATCACTAAGGAGTTCGAGCGCGAACTTGTTGACGGAAAAGGATGTGAAACAGTCGCTGAAGGTGTCGACATCCAAGGATTTGCGCCATGCGGATGATGCCACAGTTCGAGCGAGTCAGCAACACTTCAACACCGTGAAGGCAGCACACGAAAGGCGACGGTCAACAGACTATCTTCCAACCCCATATCGCATTGGTGAACTGAAGTGAAAAAAGGAATAAGCACTAATGTGTTTGAAAATCGGGTGGATCGAAATGTATTCTGTGAATATATTGATAAAAGATTCTGATTGCCAAAAAAGTGAAACGTAAGTTGATGGCAAGTAAAGAGGAATAGAGGATGCGTGACGCGTCCTTCTTGACGATCCCATGGCACGATAATCGGTTAAGTGCGCACGATGGGTCGGGAGTTCGACTTATTGCTGTTGTTGTTGCTGCTGGTGATTTCCAAACCTCATTTCCATCATTATCCACAACTGTCAAATCCCACGACACCTCCCCCTGTCCCTTTCAAAGACATTCCC
>JADGJF010000726.1:0-15660 GCA_027596845.1 Quaeritorhiza haematococci | reverse complement strand
CGTAAGCGGACAATAAGCGTGCCATAACCCAAATAAGAAAACAAAAGAGCCAGAGAAAAGCATAGCTCAGAAGAGCTATCAAACAAAAGAAGGAGCACTCATAGCACAAATGGTGCCACCCAGAATTCCAGTAAAGTAATATGACTTGCATATGAGACAGTGGCTTCCAAAAAGATGATAGGTCAAAAACTAAACAAAGCATGCCCCGTACCCCAAAAGGAGCCTCAGAGAGGCTCAGACGCCGCGAAGAACCATTCAGAGTTGGCCTTAGTGTAGATCCACTCACTCTGTCTCTATTTTCTCTTTTGTTAGGATAGTTTTGTAGTATGATTAGCTGGTTTGTAATTGCTTTTATTGATTGAGGAGGCTTTAGAGCCGGGAACGGAAGTCATGGATTAGTTGGGAAGTAGGTATAAAAGTATGGCATAGGAAAATCCCCGCGTGAAGAGTTGGAAGAGTGTGAAGAAAGTGCTAGTAGTAGTTAATAAACTGGTCTTTCTTTGACATCTCCTCCTCGCACGACAATTCTGGCACTGAGTACCCTTGCCAGATGATGGCCCAGATCCATCCCAACAACTCAACTTTGATACTCGGACGTATTTTTCTAGGTCTCCTGACGGACGTTTACACTTCCTATCAGTGCGGCTGCAGGGTGGACCTCCTCTTCTCGCACCCTTTTATACCCTCTTTGTATGAGACTTTTACTCTGTGACGGGACTCTCTACCTTGAGCCACGTTGAGATTCCCCCGTTTACAGGAGGAGGAACAACAACCACTGTCGAGCAAACCAACAGTACCCCTTCAGGCGGAAAGCGTCAGAAGTTAGAGCACAAGGTGGAGAAGGTGCGAAGGTCAAAGAGTGATTGAGGGGTGAAGGCCCGGATAAGGAGGACGACGGAGAAGAGATCAACCTCCTCCGCGAACAAGACAACTTTGACAGAGTCAGCCTTCACGTTCTCTTGGAGGAAGCTGACAAAGACCTCCAAAAGCATATGAAGAAAATTGGACGCCTACCCAAACCGCAGAGTCATAAGCCTTAGGAAGCAATGTCGAGGCCAGATGCGCAACTTTGGCACATGGCAGAGGAAGAGGAGATCGGAAGATTGAGGGAACTCGGTACTTTCGAGGTTGTGCCCAGACCAAAAGATGCTCCTGTGGTGGGTTCCCGGGACATTTACAATCTGAAGGAGACTCCTACGACTACTCGCTACAAGAACCATATCATGGCGCAAGGCTTCTTACAGACTTGGGGTGTGGACTATGAGGAGACTTATGCACCAGTACTCAACATCACCACACTTTGTTTACTTTTCTGTTTGGCGATGATTTTCGGGTTCACTGTTGATATCCTCAATGTGGTGACGGCGTACCTCTACTTGTTTCTCGACAAGATGATATACATGGAGCAACCACCAAGTGCGCACAATGGGACGGACAGAGTTTGCCGCCTATTAAAGGCGATATACGGACTGAAGCAGGCGGGACGACTCTGGTTTCTCAGGTTGACCAAATTCCTGTTGAAACTCGGGTTTAAGGCATTGACGCTCGATCTGTGTCTTTTCATACGTTACTGTAACAGAGTCATCTGCATCGTCGCTATCTACGTTGATGACATCTTCGTTACTGGACCCGAGGAGGAGAAGAAGAAACTGAAGGAGGAGCTGATGGAGGAGTTTAAGATGACTGACGGAGGGAAAGTGCGTTACGCACTTGGAATCGAATTCGAATGGACGGAGAACGGAGTTCTCATGCACCAACGGAAGTATGTCCGCAAGATCGTCAAATGCTTCAAGGACTATGGGGTCACCAAGTCTATGATACCAATGTTGAAAGATATGACGCTACACCAGAAGAACAACTAACCGACCACTAAGTTCCCATACCGAGCTCTTATTGGAGCACTCCTTCACCTCGCGACCAAGACAAGGCCTGACATCATGGCGGCGGTTACGCGGGTCGCTCGATACTGTTCCGCGCCAGCTTACAAGCACTGGTTGGTGGCGATAAAGATTCTCAACTATGTCAATGCTACTCAGGACTATGGCGTGTGGTTCGAGAAAGTCAAGACGGCCAAGGGTTCACCCAAGATCACGATCGAAGGATACTGCGACGCAAGTTGGGCAGACGATGTCGACACACGACGTTCCCACTTCGGATACGCCTTTTACATCGGACCCAATCTTGTCAGCTACGCCAGCCAAAAACTCAAATCGGTCTCGGTATCGTCGTGCGTGGCCGAGCTGGGAGCCCTTTCCGAGGGAATGCGAGAAGCTTGCTACCTTCGCTCATTATTCCATGAAGCGGGGTTCAAGTACTTGACGCCCATCCTACTTTACAAAGACAATACCGGTGCGAAGGCTATCGCTGAGACGGGGAAACACCACAAACGGACAAAGCACTTGGAAGTCCAGGACTTCTTCGTTCGGGAAGTGGTGGAACGAGGCATTGCTCGTATCGAGCACTTGCCAACGAAGGAGATGATAGCGGACATACTCACCAAACTGCTACCCCGCAAGACCTCTGAGAGCACTGACGAAACCTCAGAGTATTCTCTAAAGAGGAGGCATTGGGTGGACCGAAATGTGGAGAGACCCAACATGCAACTTACACCCCCACCTTTACCCACACTGGACAGATGGGCCGACGCGATTATGCTATGCCAGATGGAGACCTTGAGGGGGAGTGTTGCAGCATGCCCACGCCCCGTGATCTCGGACTCCTATCTTTGGGGCAATCACGTCAGTGTGTGGAGGACTTACTAAATGGATGATGGTGTGCGGTAGCATAGTCATGACGTGTATAAATAGAGTAGGTAGAGAGAGAGAGAATGGTGTGATTCTTATGTATGGGTCAGAGAGACCCGGGGGAGATTGTATAAAACGACATTGGGCTTTGATCGTCCTTTGAATGTATGTCGGCGGTACTTGTACGTCAAGCCCTTACCCCCAATTAGGTAACTATAATAGGTGCTATCTCTACCATTGAATTAACGCTGCGCTCTTGCAGATACATGTATCCATTCATGTCAACGAGGTTGATCTGGGTGGTGTTAGACTGCCTGTTTTTTCAAAAGAAGGAACTATCATCAATGCTGTGGATTTTGGCGATCTAACAGACACACTTTCACGAATTCCACAACTTCAACGACTTCCAAAGACAATAACACATCCACAGTCACTTTGACAGACGGCAAAGCCACCTCAAAATCCTCTTCAACGCCCCCCTCACCCAATTTGTTAAGCGGCGAGAACAACACCTCAGACACGTTGATGGGCGAATCCTCCGACTTCCCTTTGTGTTCAGCTCCCCCCTCCCCTAATTCGTCTGGTGGCGAGAACAGCCTCCCAACAACGTTGGTGAACGAAGCCCTGCATTCACCTCCGTCATCAGCTGTCCCGGTTATCAGCTGCCCCCGCACCTGATGTCCTGCATTCACCTCCATCGTCAGCTGCCCCCTCACCTGATTCATCTGAAGACGTGGACATGGTGGCGGTTGACCCCACCATTGCGACAGACGATTCTGAATCAGCTTGGCCGGACCCTGATGCACTAATTGAAAAATGTCATTCATCTGTCTTAAATGTCTGCGATCCAAAGTCAGTGGAGCGGTCAGTCAGCAAGCGCAGCAAAAGGGACGAGCTGTTGAGGCTTCTTAAGGGGGAACCCACGGTTGACATCGTTGATAGTGTTTTGGAATACGCCGAAGGGATCCTGGATGTTGTTGTGGTGGACAATAAAACCTTTCAGACCAGAGTCGCCGCTATCAAACAAGGCTTGGAAAAGAAGGAAGATAATGTTCAGAAATCGGTCGAAGAACAGCGGGAAAACGGAAATGCATTGGCAACCAAATCACATCAGCAACGGGCCATGAGGAAGCATGGGGTGGAACACGTCCAAAACATCGATACTCTTATCTGGGCAGCGCACATTTCGGCCTTGGTGCTCAACTACGTTTTGGATTCGATGGGAGGCGATTTGAAGTAGTACTCCAGCGCCATAGAGTTTATGACAGTGACAGTCTACAATGCGTCGGAAGCCCAGAGCCTTTCCCTCCTCATACCCGCAACACACATCCAGGCGATAACGGTCGTAGACAGCCAGAGCCAGAAATCCAGTATATATTCGTTCACCTTCATCAATGGCGCCAAGGACGATGTCACCAAAATGTCCCTCCTTCGAGCTACCTAGGACTCAGCCAAACGTGGCATATTGACAAAGAGCTGGTCAGCGGACAGGGGGTCCCAAGCCTTCTTCCCACAAACCGTTTGGCTATTTTGCTTCGATGCACCCGTTGATTGATGATGCGGAGTCTTTTGTTTATGAAGCAAGTCGTGAGAAAAATCCATCCGAGTGCCTGTTTCCTTGGGTGACCGCGTAGTGTCATCAATATGTTTCAAACGCCCACTCAACATCATCTCCCAAATTGGTCCGCGAGCATGCCTTGCCAAGGTTTGCACTGCTCGAGAGTGCAACAAGCCCATGCCTTTATCGAGAATCAAGAAGTCACATCCCAGACCAAAGACAGCACCGCAACACATCCAGTCGCCTCGTTTTATGCATGTCCACCCTCCACATCCATCAAGCACCCCACCGTCGAAACCCCAGTCTCCACGTGCACCTCCAACCATAACCACCCCCCCGTCAATGCAGCCTCCTCATCCATCTTCAAGCACCCCACCGTCGTAACCCCAGTCGCCACCTGCAACCACAAACACCCCGCAGTCACATCCCAGCCTCCTCTTTGGACCAGGAAGAACCTGTAGCCGCCGCCACGTCAGGGACAAGCTTCCAGTCATTACTCCACGTGGAAAGGGCCGCCCTGTACGAAAGTAATAAAAGAGAGGGAGGGTTGATGTCAGACAAAGAACATTTGACCTTCATGCGCAACTTCAAAGAAAAGGGGAAAGTCGAAGCCCCACCACACAAATCCATCCGGCTACGCACGACCTTGGCAGATAGATGGGTGGATCGCCAAAAGGAAGTGCTCCAGAAGTTCAACGAAGTATTCTGGTCGAAGAATTCAAAACCGAAATCAAGAACGAGATGACCTTAGCCATCAACAATGGTGCTCGCAGCAGACGTCATGCATATTCACCTCAGGAAAACGACAATCAAAAATTACCCGACAATGACGACGATGCGGAGACAGTGATAGTGGAGGAAGAGGATGCGGAGTCTATCACGCTGGATTCATGGATGTCAAAATACGGTAAGTGTTTGTGCCTTGTAAGCACGAAACTTCGCGGATGATGGTATATTTACCTTATATATGCTACAATCTTACATAGTGATTAGGGATGGAGGCTCCAGAATGGACGGGTGGTGTCACTGACTTCATATCCGCCAGTGCCGCCATGCGCGTGTCATATGTGATGCTTCTAAAAGACGATTTCGAGAAGGCCAAGTGTAACTCGCACAAAGTCACTGTTAACAACTTAACAGGATAAAGGTACTCATTGCGAGTCTTCGTGAGTAGTACGCTACGAATGCAGTAATTGACAAGCGATGCTACAACAACAAGAAGAAAGGTGGTGACATTGCGAAGGGACTCTACGTGCCACCTATTAACCCCTTTGCCAAACACACCAGCAACGACGACAATTGCCCACGCCTCGCAATGAATGTGGATTATGCGCATTTGTTGAAACGGATGATTCGACATTTGGAGGAAGGGAAATTCGGCATGGTGGACTGGGAGATGTGGAGGGACATTGCAGAAGAATATCCCCATTTGATCCCGAAAGCATATTTGGAAAGAGGCAAGCAGGATGTCGATATCTGCTTGACTATACTGCAGAAGGCAGCAATCAATCTACTTCTAATGAGGGGGAACTTGGTAGAGGCGGAGTTTCTCGACAGGTATTGCCGCTTCTATGATGACTTGGATTGACGAGGGTATTCAGACGAAGAACTAGTTCAAATGATTATTGAATTTCGCGAATTGTCCACACCAAAATGACCACATAGAACCCAGCAGGAAGGGGAAGGTAACCATTGGGATGATTTGATGCCTAAGGAAACAATATGGGGGCACTTCTTCACCATCAATTCGTTGCTCTACTGCAAGGAATTCCTGCTACCATGGTCGAAAAATCAGCAGTACCTGACCGAGGTCCCAGAGCCGCAGAGGACATATTCCTTGGAAAACCAACGCTCAACCTCTACAAACGATGTAAGGAATATGTTATGTTCATCAATTGGAAGTAGTAAAATCGAATATGATATTGACCCACTTACCATATCAATATCCCTGTTAGCTTTTCAGTGGTCTGCGTGAGATCATGCCTAGGAGTGGTGGTCGTGGCCTAAAGGATAAAGCAACCGTGGCTGACTATTGAATTGTTCTCAACAAGATCCAGTTACATCAGGCCAAGCGTGCAAAAAGACCACTCATAACGTGGAATCCGATACACCATGCCCCCAAGTGCAAGAAACCGGTAAGAGGGCCAACTTGGATCCCCTTATTATCATGTATCCGCATCCTAATCAAAATCGTTACAAAAAAGGTATGGAAACAAACGCAAAGCCAACATGACAACATGGAACAATCCACAACAATTATTCTGCACCAACCGCCACTACCACAAGTCGGACATTCTTGTCAAGAACAGCGGCCTCAACATCCTCACCCCTACGGCACGATTGCATCACAAGAAGGACTCTCAAACCATACCCAACAGTGCTCAAATCAGTTGAATTACTCGGGGTGCACGTGAAGCAACCTTTCCAGGCACACCGCGGCTGAACCGCTTTTGCGGTACTGGATGCAACTGTATTAGTTAGAGATGTAAACAGATACAAATCCGGAACATTCCAGTAATTATATACCGATTATGCTTCGCTTGCTCGACAACAGTCCTTGGTTTCATGGTAAGGGTCTTCATTGATCTGAACAATGGTCCCCCGCAATTTCCTCCAGGGGATGGGTTTACACAGGTCTTCTTCGTGGGATAGTTCCGCGATGTGGCACCGCTTTCCTGAGCTTCTGCGGGGAATAGACCAGACTTCAACGCACGCTGCCCAGACGCCTGCAGGGACAGCAAATTAGCAGAGTCAACAACAAAACAACTTGGTCGGTAACATATACCTTTCTTCTTATGCTGGTAGAGTCCATCCTTGAACTCGACTACCGTGCCTTCCATTGCACTGAAACCACAACCGCAACGATGCAAATCACAATCACAAGACTGATAATGCTGGCGGTGGGGGGCAGCCTGACCGGCGTCCACGTCAGTTTCTTGCCGCTCGTTTTCTTGTCATTCATGGCAATGCGAAGGCTGATGCGAAGTCACTTGTGCAAAGAGCCAAGAAGAGCTGCGAAGAAGAGATCAAAGAAGAGACCTGATCTGTACAACACTTATAGACTTTCAAGCCCCGCCGCAACGCAGGCAACAAGGTGCAATCCTCAGAAGGTACAAAACCTGCAGGAAACTCGCACCCACGTAATAAATTGACCTGTCAGTGAGTGTGACCACCTTCCTTATCCTTAAAAATCGCAAAACCGCGAAGAAGTTCTCTTAGGGAACTCCACACCCTGGGCTGCTGCATTCTTCAACAACACCAAGTAGGAACCTTCCATCGCGGAGTGGCATTGCAGACTCCATGGGAGCTGTACGGTGCTACTCTGGTGGGCTGCTGCATTCCAACAACCCGGAATTCAACTCCAGCAACTTCATCAACCTTGTTTCTTTTCTTTCATCAAACTTTATCAAAACTTCGCGCTTCGCGCACAACCCAAACACCTCCTTTTTCTCTTCTCTCTTCAATCTACGTCGTATCTTTTATCTCTGCCCAATCTTCTTTTGCCTTTCCCCCACGCACTTTCCTTTTTCTCTCAAACCTCCACCTCCTTACTCAAATCATTCTGTGATCATGCTGAAACTGCTCTAACGCACCCATCTCCTGTTCTTCTTCTCCTCCTGGTACACCAAATCCATGCTTTGTCCACCATCAACGCGAAAACTTCCTTTCCTCAACGAATTCTTTGTCTCCGCCTCTTCTATTGTTAACCTCCTTGTGCAACCACACTACCGAAAACCGAGTCCGAAAATGGCAAGTTTCGACATTCAGCAAAAACGTTGCTTTTACAGGGAATACACAGCAAGAAAAAATCTGTTTTTGTATGTTTTTTCGACTTCTACGAAAAGGGGCGAGCACTGTATCATTAGGACGCTGTAACATCTTCTAAACTTCTACAAGTCTTATTTCAACTTACAAACAATACGACGAGAGTCGATTGAAGTCTTGTACAGCGCCCACACAGAGACTTCGATTTGTGGAGGTTTTTTCACTTTTCCTCTATAATGTCCAATCAGCCCAAGCTTTTCAAACGGGACCTGGAAAGGAGCAGCCAACAACATCTTCATTTGAAAACAAGACCAGATGCGATTAATATCTACTCCCCATATTCACTCCTGGGGAACTCCCACCATCATCGAAAGTCGCATACTATGACGCATAGTATTCCTGGAACTCTGGCCTCCACCAAGCCTCTAACGCCACCTTGTCTCCACCTCCGACAACTGCTCAAATCCCGCAAAGTACCGCGTCCCCACGCCACAATCTGCCGTTGTCGATCCAGCCACAATCTGCCGTTGTCGATCCAACCCATTGGCAATCGGAATCATTGGTGGAAAGAAGGGCTCATGATAGAAACCATCGTGCTAATGCACTTGCACTTGTCCAGGTAGAACAAGTGTGTGCAGGGCCGCTCACAGAAGTATGGATAGGCTAGCCTCTTCCCCCCCTTTAACCAGGCCGGGAACAAGTACCAGACTTTGGACTGGCTTCAAGTCCTGTGGGGAGAACTCTCCCAAAGTTGGATACCCATGACCAGTCGCGGATCAATGATCCTGTTCTGGAACGGCTTGAAGAGGAAGTACTGGCTCCAAGTGGTGGATTTCTCAAAGATGATGTTGCTCCTGGTGATGACAAACATCCTCCTGCTCTGCAGCCTCTCCTCCAACGTCAAACGCCGCCTCAACCTGCCGTGCCTCAGTTTCACCAGTATCTTGTTGAGACACTTCAAGCTCCCCTGCCAAGGACGATGGAAGAAGTCTTCCGTGCACTGCCCCTCTCTTCTCCAATTGCAATCCATTAACGCTGGGACTACCCTACCTACCACCCCCATCTCACCCTTCAACTCAAATACCTGACTCAATCTCCAGAAAGCTGGCCGTTACAAAGCATCTGGATGCACCCTCCCCACCCACAACATTGCCAACATCACGGTCAATGTCCTGGAATATGCGGAGTGAATATAGACAGAGCTCTGAAAAAAGCCATGTCATACCAGCTCCGACATAACCTTAGGGGTTCAGTGGCTAAGTTACAAGTTCTAATCATACTATCTATAATATGACGATCCAGCAATGGGGACTCCCATTACACCCCCCTAGCGTGCTGAATGGGACGCTTTGAAGATAGAAGTTCAGTAAAAAAAAGAAAATCAGCAGTGACAGGTGATTGTGAAACCTTGCAAGTCCACTAACGTTGATTTTTTCCCTTCGCACATTTTGTTGTTGATTTGTTCCAGTCAGTGTGGGTGGCCTGATGCTCATCAATCAGGTTGCGGCCGTGGTTGATATCATCATTGAACAACCATTGGTCAGTCTCTGGGCCGTATCAAGCCCACCTCACCAACCACTGGGGGTACTTCCTCTTCCCACAACACATTCGTGTGTCCAATATAGCCTCCATTTCATATTCTGCTGCACCGTCTTCATCGAGGTTGTGATGGAGCCCGGCGGTCAGGAAGGAAGGTTGTTGATGGTTTGTAGGGGATGCGTTTGGAGGTGTGGAAGATGGGGTGTACGGGAAGTGTTGGTGAGAGGGCGAGTTTGAAGTTGTCCCTGTCTAAGACCTCTACAATGTTGAATGGGCCAAGCCACGGGAGTTGGAGTTTGGCGGATCAGTTGACATCAGGTTCCCAACAGATCCCATCTCAGTCCAAGAGCACTCGCGAGCCAACAACATAGGTGGGGCTGGGACGGTGTCGTGCATTGTAAGCCGCCGTCTAGGCATTTTGGGCGCGTGCAATGTTCTCTTGGGTGCTAGCAAGGTTGGTGTGTAAGGTGTGGAGGAGGGAATTGGCCATGGATTTTGTACAGTCGCGGAGCCAGTGCAGATCCGGGTCGTGGCCATAGGCGAGGAAGTATGGGGGGTAGCCGGCGGTTGTGGAAGGGAAGGCATTGAAGGAGAACATCAGGCTGGGAAGTAGGAGTGGCCAATTCTTCTTGCTGTAGTTGACATGTCGGCAAAGACCTTCCTTAAGAATATGAATTGCACTTTCTGATTGGCCATAGGTCTGCTGATGTCGGGTGGTTGCCACGGCAAGGCGACGTTCGATGCTGAGGATGATGCAGTCGTCCAAAATGCGGAAAGGAATTTAGGTCCCTGTCCGAAATGATGTGTTTCAGAAGTCCATGTCCCCGTAGAACCCACTTGTCCACAAAACGTTGCGCCCTCTCTTTGGTTGTCGTGGTGGTGCGGCAAGGGATTGGTTCCAATAGCTTCGTTAGTATGCATATGATTACATTGATGTTGTTGAAATTGTTGTTGTCACAAGGCATTTGGGCAAAGTCCATCGAGATAGTCTCAAATCGTTCTTCGGGGATGGGAAGTGGGTGGAGGAGGCCAGGTGGTAATTGATTGGTGTCCTTTGATCGTTGGCACACGTCGCAGGTGCTGTTCCATTGCGGATGTCATTCAACAGTGTTGGCCAGAATACCCGTTTTCGTAGAAGTTGGAAGGTTTTCAAGACGCCATGGTGATCTTAGGTGGGAACATCATAAAAGGATTTAAAAATCGTCTGGCGAAGGGGTCCAGCTGGGATGTATAGCCGCTCATTCATATACCTGATCAAGCCAATTGGATCCACAAGTCAGACGTCGGAATTCAGCTGTGCTGATAAGGTCTTTCCAGGAAAAGATGCGTGATGCTGTTGGGGTATCTTCTGCCTTTGCTACTATCTGGGCAATGTCATCGGTTGCAAGGGCAGTGGTGACTTGGTCGTGAGTGCTGGTTGGGTGTGGGGTGAGATTGCTGCAATTGTATGTTTCCGGCCCTGTGGTTTGTTAATGGATCGGTAGCAGTGTGGACAGATTGTTTGGTGGTCAAAACGGCGGGAGAGGAAGTCAGCTAGGTGATTTGTTTCTCCTTTGATATACTCGACGGGGGGGTTGAATTCCTGCAATTGCTGTACCCATCGAATTTGGCGGCCATTCAGGTTTGGTTGAGTTTGGAGCTTCTCAAGGGATTTGTGATCAACATGTGCAACAAAATCCGACCCGATTAGATAGTGCCGAAACTTTTTACACATCCGAACCAATGCCAGCAACGTGCGTTCATGGGTGGGGTAGTGCCTTTCAGCTGAACTGAGTTTCTGACTATGGTAGGTGGCAGGATGTGGTTTTCCATCATCGTGCACTTGTCCAATCCACCCACCAATGGCAAAGTCCGAAGCATCCGTGTACACGTGTGTGGGAAGGGATGCGTCGAAGAGGCGGAGGGTTGGGGCAACAGTGAGCAAGTGTTGTATGTGGCGAGCTGTCATGTATTCGGTTTCTGTCCACTGCCACGGCACAGTCAGTTTTGTCAGGTTGGTGAGGGGTTCCGCGATGGTTTTTTTTTTTGAGGCCCAGGATGTTACATAGCTTTCGAAAAATCCAATGGCCCCTGGAAAACTCTATACTTCTTCGCGGCAGGTAATGAGAGGGAAATCTGTGATAGCTGAGATGCTGCTCGGGTGAATTGAGACGCCTTCTGTTGACAAGGTGAGTCCGCAAAAATCGACTTCTTTGGCTTCGAATGTGCACTTGGACAGCTTGACGTACAGGGAGTTGTCACGAAGGCGGCGGAGCACTTCTTCAACGTAGCGTTCGTGGTCCTGCTGTCTTGGAGTAGATGACGATGTTGTCCATGTAGGCAATAACATAGATATTGTACAGATCGCCAGATATCTATTGATCAACTCCAAGAACTCATGGAACCAACCATTGGAGAGAAGGTTGGCTTCCGATGAACCCAAACAACAGATATGAAATTGCTTGGCAAGGTACATTTGGTGTAGTGGTTGTTGTGGGTTTAGGGTGTGTAGATGGTGCCAATATATCAGAAGGGCCGCATCACATGTACACCGGCTGGTCATAGACTCCCATCCAGTTCTCCATTGTTCCAGCCTGTGTGGTTGATGTGCCAACCCACCAGGACACACCGTTGGACTCAACACTGGAGGGCTTCAAAGCGTGCTCAAACAGAGGCAAAGGTAACTATGGCTTCAGCTCTGTATTTGAGGGTGGGCCGGATCACATTCTTCCATGTCACTTTGAGCGCCTAGGTGCCGAGAATTTCTCTGTCAGATGTAGTATGGCTGGTTGATCCCTTTTTCAGCGGAGCGGATCCGCAGGTCAAAGTGAATCCTCCAAGACAGCAAGCCGCGCGTGGCCATTGGTTGGTTGATGATGATATTGACGACCACGGCCGCGACCTGATTGTTTTCCATTGTTCCAGCCTGTGTGGTTGTTGTGCCAACCTACCAGGACACACTGGAGGGCTTGCAGGCGTGCTCGAACAAAAGGGGAGGGAACTATGGCGTCAGCGCCGTATTCGAGGGTGGGGCTGGATCGCATTCTTCCAGGTTACTTCTAGCGCCCAGGCGCCAAGAATTTCTCTGATACAATATAGCTGGTTGATCCCTTTTTCAGCGGAGCGGATCTTTAGGTCGAAGTGTTTGTCCCAAGAGAGCGAGCAATTTCTTGTCAGATAGACACCTAAGTATCGGACCAACTCTTTGTTTGTGATGGCACTTTGCCCCAATAGCCACGGGTAGAAGGCCTCACGAGCTCGGGGGGGATTTTTTCAGATTTGTTTGTGTCCATGAGAAGTTGCCAGCGTCTACACCATGACTCTATAGCTAGCACATTCAACGCGCCAGAGAAGTCTGTGGGTGCGCTTGCAAGGACGGCGAGGTCGTCTGCCTGGAGGACGTTGGTGATGTGGTGGGGTTGGTTGTGGAGCAGGGCCCGGACGTCGCCATAGAAAACCGCGTATGATGTGCTGGTTGGTTAAAGTTCTGATGTAGGACCATTTTCTATATTAGGAAGATTTCTGTTGCTTGCTGCACAATTGCTGCTGTGTTCCCAGAACTCTCATGCACTCTCATGCACACCTATGCACGCAGATGCACGTCCAAGATGCATGATACACCTATCATGCAGGCTGTCATGCCAAAGTTGGTTCCGTCCCAACACCATACCCTCACCAGCGCGAGAACCGTTTGGCGTCCATGGATACAATAAACGTCAGGATACAAGGGCGATGTCCTCATCTTTGAATTGCAAAAAGGCAAAGTATTAACAGATTGAGACGACTTCGATGGATATCAGCCGATATTACCAAAATGAATGATATCAAGTGATATCCACGGATATCAATATCATTCATTATTCATATCGATTGACATTCAACGTTATGTGCCCATTGTCACTCATGGTCATGATTGATATCAACCGATACCAATGGGTTTGTGCACTGAACTGGAAGCACTCAAAGCCTTGTATTGGTTGATATCACCCAATGTTTCTTGTGGGCAACAATGACCAATATGTAGCTATGTGTGTCCTTCAAGGTACAAACCATCAATATCGGCCAATATCAACCATGATTTTGGGAGACCCAGCTTCAACTGAGAATGATGTTCTTGTTGCAAGGGCATGTCTCACAGCGAATGCGAATATCAATCAATATCACCCAATACTATCCATCGATATTCACCGATATGTGAGACGTGAATTTTACTTCGATGAATGTCGACTGATATCAGTGAACACCCATAGAGAGATTCAATTCCAAAAAGGTGACCATTCAAAACTACCAGGCGGGCTGTCTGATCTGGCGAAGACATTGTGGTGACGTTTTGTTTACCTCTGGTTTTTTGTTTACCTTTCAATTGGTAAAGAAAGCAACGACAATGTACAGGGTGACATGGCAGTCCTGGAGAAGCCGCGCTCAAATCGCCTTCCTAATGAGGAAGGAGAAGTGAACACAGACGTGCTGTGAAAGGCCATTGTGATTATCTGAGAGGTGGTCAAAAATACCACCAAAAAAAGGTCTATTTCCGGGGCCTGGTTGTGGAGATTGGAGGCATCTCGAAAAGCGCGAAAATCTTTGGAGAGGTCACTGACATACACAGTGTAGCATAAGCCCAACAGTACACAACCTTGGCGCGCACATTGGCTCAGTTCCACAGTACCTCTTTCAAGTCCGCGCCAAGATGCTTGTATGGTGGAATACCACAAATCCACCATCCTGGACCGGAAACCAAAAGTCCAAAGGTAAGTAACTGTTGGGGAGCCACAATGCTACGAATACAACAGTAAAGCAGCATCGTGAATAGCTTTCCTACACACAAGAGAAGACTGATTGGCCGGTAGCTGTCAAATTCGTCGCAGGGAGCGCCCTTCCATTTATGAAGATAGACAATTTCGGCAATACCAGTCCAGTCCTCCGGCTGTACTTTCCAGTCCCAGCAGTGGTTGAAGCGCTTAAACAGGACATCACAGACTGGCGCGAGCGCACCACCTTTTAGTATCATCCAGTTGAGAACACTGTCGAGCTCACACGGCTTGCAGGCTCTGCCATGCGGCAGTGCAAGAGAAGCAGTGAGTTCCCTTCGTTGAAACCTGTCTTCGGAGGTGGTGGGACTTGCTGTGTTGAGGTGAGCATGTGAGCGAATATCATTCACCTTCTCCTTGATGACTCTAACATGTTCCTTATCAAACCGCTCATCCTCATCATTGAGGTCACCGATGCTTTTCCATTGCTCATGGAGGCGCTCCGCGGCAGGTGAAGCTTAAGGTGGTCTTATCAATTGTCCAAGGTGGGCCAGATCAAACTCCCTTTGAAGACAGAGCCGGCGGAAGAGATCTCAGGCAATTGGTTGGGCGCAGACCAATGAAATGCCGAATAGTGCTGAAACTGCATTCCGTACCTTGAGTGCCCCAACTTGGCATGCCGAATTCAAGTTTGGTGCACACGTGCGCTGGATGTAGAGGGAATAGATGGTTTGCACGACTCAACGACAAGAACGCCTCAAGCTTTTGGAGGCCTATCAGCAGGCAGAGCACATTTTCAGCATCCTGGACTCGGGATCTGATGGCGACCATCATGGAGGGGCCAGCAGTGATGATGAGGGCACTGATTCTGACGACATAAACAAATGGCTTCTAGCTTCAGGCGAATCTTCATCGGATTTGGGTGAGGACAACAACACGTTGCATTCTTTGATTGAAAAGGCCCACTCACTTCGTTACCACACAGACCGGCGGCTGAATCCTGTTCCCAAGATCACCGAATTCTACAACCTGCTTTGGCGATTTGATGACAACCATTTCCTGCAAAAGGTCCGAATGTCAAAGACTGCCTTTTGACAGATCGTTAGTCTGATAGTTCTTCATCATCAATGCCAACTCTTCTCTTTTGAGCTCCATCTTCTTTGCTTGAGTTCAAGCTTGTTGTTCTCTATGCGTTGGAGCATATTGGTGAAAGTGTTGCTTCGTTTCTTCGATTGTGGGGTATCCTCGCCTTGGATGGTGAGAGGTCGTTTGCCTTTTGCCTTCTTGGTGGCAGGATCCTTCGCCTTGGCAGCCTCCAGTCCACGCC